>PVJN01036158.1:0-21665 GCA_004026805.1 Lasiurus borealis | reverse complement strand
ATGATGGGAAACTTGAGCATGGTCTTTGAAAGGTTTCAGGTTCGTTTTATAAAATTATCAGTGGTTTTCACTTAGGCTAGAATGGCACTAAAAGAAATCTTAGTTGACTCTAAACACAAGCTTAGATAATGTTAGAAGTTATTGGGCCTTTCATTCCAGATCATTCCAAATGAATAGTCTTGCTCTAAACTTTTATTCTGTAAAAAAAAATAAAAACTTTCACTCAGATATACCCTCTTCTGTAGGAAATGTCCACATACACTTTACCATATAATCGTGGTGGAGAGAATCACAGGCAAACAACTAATTTTAGCACGGCTGCCTTTGTACAAGAAGTCTTTAAATCATGATGGTTTAAGAATGATGCAATCCACATTCCTTCTCAGGGCAGTGAACAACTGGATTTGGCAACTACCTCCTTCAGCAGCCCCTCAGAATTAAACTTCCAGCAACAGTGTGTTTTAGGCCTGCATGCTATGATTATCTGCTTTGTGTGTTCAAAGCATTTTATAATAACAACAGTGTAAACAGTTTGACAACATTTAAAGAGTGACAGTTCTGTGGAAGGTGACCATTATAACTTTCCCTTTCTTCAGATTTCCTCTCAAATCCAGTGGCTATTAATAGATTTCCTTAAAAAAAAAAGGGGGGGGGATACAGAAACGTTAAAGATTTACGTTCCTACGTGTAGTCTTCTCATGCGACATTTGGAATTCAGGGCTCAAATAGGATTTGGAGATGGGAAAGCACTGTTCTAGATCTCAGAGGTTGATGTGAAGGTGATCTGATGATGGCTGCCTGGTTTGCATGAGGCTGCTAGTTTTCTACCCTGATATCTACTTCCTTGGAATTACAAATCTCATTAATGTGTATTTTTATTTTTTTGCTGGGCCTTTGACTGCCTCATAAGAAAATACAAAGCAAACCAAAAAATGTGCAGTCTCTTTTTCAAACAAGCGAAGCCACATGGCTAAATTCTGATAAATGGGACTCGAGCAAAAACATGACACAGCAGCTCCCATGAATTGCCTTCAAAGACTGAAGACTCGTGTTTTCTGTTGCTTCTTCCTTCTTCCTCCGTCTTATTCCTTGGAATGTATATGTGATAGCTAGAGTTCTAGTAGGATCTGGAAAAAGAGGATGGTTTCCAGGGATGATCAGGGACACTGGAAACAAGCTGAGTTCTTAGGAATTGAGTAGAGCTTCCTTTACAAATCTAAGCATTTGAGTTCTGACATTTTTGTGTAGGACAAATAATATTTCATGTCGTTTATGCCCTTGGTATTTTTGGTCTCTGTTATCTTTAGTCATACTGATGTCCCACAGAGAAGTATAACACTTAGTGAACTAATAATTAGTCACAGAATAAGCAACTTAAAGATGGAAGGATCTTAGACTTTGCCTGTCTGATTTATCATTGTATTCCTAGCATCTAGGACAATTCCTGGGGCAATCAGTAAAAGATATTGAATGAATGAATTTCTGAACAGTTTGAAAGTAATACTGCCTCCCCCTGTTCAAGAGTTCTAGTTCTTATTTCTATTTCATATCTATATGTCTGGCCAGAATATCTGAGACTGAATTTTTGTTTTCATTTTTCTGTTTATAAAATGGGGTTTCCAGCACATTCTCCTTTTGAGGAGAGTGTTGCTGCTTGAGCTAAATGTTTCCCAAATGCTAATATTTATATGCAATTTTTATATTTTTCTAGTATAAAAGTTTATTAAAATATTATAATAACCAATACTTCATCTTGGTTATACCCATTTATGAGTTGAAACTGTCCCTAAGGTCTTCTATCCCCCTGTACATATATACTTTGCATACTTCTGGAAGAATATTGCTTTTGCATCAATAAGATTGAGTTCTGACTGACTCACATACTGTTTATTATTCACAGCCTGAACATCTTTAAATAGAAAAATAACCTGAAAAACATTTGACACAGAGATTAACTAAGAAAATTGTTCCAAGAGGCCAATGGTTGGTTCTCTTGGAAAATTGCCTTAATGCATATATAAGATATCCAAGCAAAACAGTGACTTTCCAAAAAAAAAAATTCATCTCTGCGGTTCACTAATTAATGTATATCTATGGTTCATCACACAATGTTAATATGACCAATTAAAATATTTAAAGAGGTTTTATTTTGAGAGTTTATTCCTTAGAGGTACAGAGAACTAAGTTGTTAGTTTCCCAAGTATTATGAGAATCTAAAGAAGCCAGGGTCCAGGTTATTTTTTAATAAAATTATTAATTATGAACATATTTTAGCACTGTGTAAATCATATTACACATCAAATTAAATTGTGCTCATATAGACTAATTTATGTAATGTATAAAAATTGCAAAGTAGAAGATCAAATTGGAAATAATTTCTGAAAATGATTCATGATACTTTAAATGTTGATTTTTTTTATCACATTTTAAAATTTATATATCTTTCCCCATACATGATTGATGCATGAATTTTTGTTATTCATTTATTAGGAGTGGCATGGACAAGTAAAAGCTCCTGCTACCTAATAGTTAGCAGATAGCATGATTTAAGAACAATTTCTCTAAAGCAAGATTCTTTACACTACTTTATAAATTCAATTTATTATCATCTGTCTTGTCCATATTTTAGGTAAATTCACTTTACTACAGCATATTGCAAATAATTTTTTTGAAAGGTCTGCCACCAGCAGTATTTGTTATAATCAGGTATTTTGTTGTTAGAGGACTGAGATTTTTTTGGAGTCATGAGAGTGAAATCTTGTTTAAAAATTTTACAACAAAATGTATCATAGCCATGGCCATCTCGCTATTATTTGGGACCATATGCATGGGTCTTGAGAATATCATGCTAAGTGAAATAAGGCAGTCAGAAAAAGCTAAGAACCATATGATTTCATTCATGTGGAATTTGAGAGCAGCAAATGAACAAATAAGAGAAACAAACTAAAACTTATAGACACAGACACTAGTATGGTGGCTGCCAGAGAGAAAGAAATTGCAAGGGGTAATAAAGGGTAAAGGGGTTCAAATATATGGTGATGGAAGAAGATTTTACTTTGGATGGTGGGCACACAATGCTGTATACAGATGATATATCATAGAATTATATACATGAAACCTCTATAATCTCATTAACCAGTGTCACCCTCTTAAATGTAATTAAAATTTAAAAAAAGATAAGATGAGAAAAAAAGACTATATTTGCAACTTAAAAGTCACTATAGGCTGAAATACCTAAGAATAAGTGGAATAGTCATATGCCTGCTACCATTTCATCCAGGACTGAATAAACTTTCCTTTCAAACCAAAGGCAAAAGGTGATAGAGAAAAACACATGTTCTTAGTTATGTCACAAGCTAGACTTGTTTTACATATTGACCAAATCTATTTACTTGTTGTCTATTTCTTCTAAGTAATTTGTTCACTACTTTAGCCTTATTACCTAGAGCAGTGCCTGACACAGAATAGAAGCTTAATATTTCAGAGTTCATTTATTCATTTACTCAATAAATATTTATAAGAACCTACTATGATCCATACACTTTTCCATCTGCTGGGAACAGAGAGTGGACAAGACAGCCAAAACCCAGAGAAGCCTTCATTTATTCTAGGAGGGAGAAGTTATAATCTTATGGCACTTGACAGCATGAATATTCACCACTCTTTTTGTAATCGCTTCAAGTGTATCTTCTATAAATTATATGTATCCATCACATTGACCAGCTTGTCTCTAAAACCTAGTGACCTGGCATATGGAATATACTCAATGAAAATGTTAATTAATGAATTAAACCACATTTCTCAATTTTTCCTCTATGAAAACCTACCTGAGTAATTTTTTAAAAAAATATAAATGTCAGAGTTACTCTTCTTTGTTCTGAGAAGTTGTTAAGTGAATCTTGTTGGTTATTTACTCTGAATCCATTACCCCTTTGTTTATTTCAAGTAGAACTCTGATTTTGTTCATGAACTCCTAAGATTCCAGGGGTGCTGATTTCTTTTCTGTTGCCAGGAATTTGACCCAATTAATCCAAAGAAAGTACTATATTTAATCTTATTGACCATGATTAGTTTAGGTATGGCTAACCAATTTAGATCAATTTAATCTGAGATGTTTTATAAGGGCTTCTTAGAAAATTTCCCTTTACTTGCCTGAGAGTATTTCTTCAGTTGTTCTTAACTGTGGATGATTTTGCCTCCCAGGGGACATTTAGAAATATCTGGATATATTTTTGATTGTCCAACTTGGGATACTACTGGCATCTAGTGGGTAGTGGCCAAAGATGATGGCCTGTCTCTTACATTGTACAGGAGAGCACAATAAAGAATCATTTGTCCCCAAATGTCATTAGTATCACTAGGAAGGAGGCGAAGAAATCCTGATCTAACATAAACAAGGAAGTATGTCACGCTCTCTGATGGTTCCTACCATGAGATAAATACAGGAAAATTAGCTTTAGGATGAACCTCAATACTGGTGATGTTAGGAAGAAGAATGAGAAAGATCATGGGTGTTTGATTACAGATAGTTATAGAAAGTAATCTAAAATCTGGACTTGGCTTTGGACTTTAGTTATCTGACCCAATGTGTTTCCTAATTGCTTATGCAAATTTGAGCTGCATTATTTTTAAATAGCCATTAAAATCAGTCTCACCTATATAAATGGATATGTATAATCTCCTATCTAATAAGAGAGTAAGATACAAATTTACCATACCTCTGCTATACCCACAAGCCATGCCCACCAGCTAATCAGGAGCGAGTATGCAAATTAACCCAACCAAGATGGCTGTGGCCACAGTGCGAACAGGAGGCTTGGGTTTCCCTGGAACTGGAGGAAGCCAAACCTCCTGCATACCCTGGCTGGCCATGGACTCCACTAAAGGATACAAAGTTTCAATTATAGAAGATAAATAAATCCCAACAAAAATGCTGTGGCCTCAGAGTGAGCAGAAGGCTTGTTTTTTCCCGGGTGATGGAGGAAGGCAAACTTCCTGGCCTGCCCTGGCCTGTATTCAAGGCTATAACATTTCAATTATAGAAGATAAATAAATCTCAGATCCCAGGGCTTCCACTTGGGTTGCTGGGGTGTGTCGCCAGCCTGCAAATGACCACAAGCCCCTCACCCAGGCTGCCCCATGCCCCAAGGAAACCCCCACCCTGATCCAGGACATACTTCAGGGCAAACTAGCTGGTCCCCACCCATGCAACAGGCCTCTATCCTATCTAAAAAAAGAGTAATATGAAAATTGACCAGCACTTCAACACACAAGATGACTGCTCCCATGTGGTCAAAGATGGTTGCCCCCATGTGGACACAAGATAGCTGCTACAAGATGGCCAGCATGGGAGGGCAGTTGTGGTGATCAGGCCAGCAGGGGAGGGCAGTTGGGGGTGATCAAGCCTATAGGGGAGGGCAGTTGGGGAGGACCAGGACAGCAGGGAAGAGTAGTCCTGGATTGTGAGAGGGATGTCATGCCAGAGGTGAAAAACAGCTGCCTAAAAAGAACATCGGGCCTAAATGGGCAGTCGGACATCCCTCAAGGGGTCCTAGATTGGAGAGGGTGAAGGCTGCCCCTACCCCGATGCACGAATTTTGTGTACCAGGCCTCTAATATGTGTGTGTGTGTCTGTGTGTGTGTGTGTGTGTCTGTGTGTGTGTGTGTGTTTAAACAAAAGTAATCCAGTTGCTGATTACATTATTTCTTTGGTTTTCAACCAAAAGATTATTCTAATATTAAAAAATGTAGAATTTTTTACCAGCATGTGTGCATTAAAATTTTATACATAGTCTTTTATTTTAGTTTGATTTGTGTATTTTGCAGTGAAAATGTGTGATACATATATTTGAAAGTATTTTCTTTTTTTTTCTATATATTTTATTGATTTTTTACAGAGAGAAAGAGAGAGAGATAGTTAGAAACATCAATGAGAGAGAAACATCATTGATCAGCTGCCTCCTGCACGCCTCCTACTGGGGATGTGCCCGCAACCAAGATACATGCCCTTGACCGGAATCAAACCTGGGACCTTTCAGTCCGCAGGCCGACGCTCTATCCACTGAGCCAAACCGCTTTCGGCTGAAAGTATTCTTTATTAGTTTTATTGAATAATATAGGTTTTGTTGTGTGATAGCTCACAATAAGGACTAAAGAGATATTTGTGGGATTAAGAATAAATATGCCAAACAAAACTTTTTTTCCAATGTTAATATTTCTTATATATACCTTTTTAGTTCATTTTTTATAATTGTACAACAGCACTTGAAATAACTTGGATACAACATAGAAATCTAAACTTCATCTGTAAGCCATTGTTTTAAGAGATTGAAACTCACAGGTTAGCAGCTGTTCTTTTTCACCTCTGGCATGTCTAGTCCATCTCTTCTTGGGCAAAAACAAATAAGTAGAATTATATGAGCTTTCTTCTATTCTTTAGAACTGTTATTTAAATAGATCTTTAAATATTTGCTGAATAGTTGAATCAAGACTTCAGAATTTTGACTTTTTTAAAACAATTTTATATTCTGTAGTTTTGTTCAAATCCATTGAACGTTTTGTTTCTCTCATATCTCTAAAATGAGAATGGTTGTTGAGACTTACAAAAAATTAAAATGAGTATTATTTGGCAGATGCAACTATATAACATTTTATAAAGCTGGAAGCTTAATAATGCTTCATAAGAGGTAAAGGATAGATGGCAAGTTTTTGAGAAATATAACAAAACTAACTAAAATTTCATTTAAAGAACAATTTAGGCATCACTTTGATTAATATGTGATGGTTAAACTTACTTTATGCTGACTATAAATTTTTACCAGCAGGGGAAATTACCACAGTTTCTGTTTGTTTACCATGTCAAGGCACTTGATATGGTTGTACTTGGGGCGTGCTCTCAAAGTTTCGTTGTGTGTAACAAACATAGCCAGAGAAGAGGTTCAAATAAGCACCTCACTTTTTTAGACAGGACCTCTTCAGCTATCCAAACAATTCAGGTCTAGTTGCAGAGTGAGTGATGGAGACATTCAGAAGTGAAGTCCCTTGCTGACCAGGAGGATTAGGGGCTCTTTGGGCACATTGCCCTACTTAGAAGAGAGCAGAGCTCAAGAGGGAGGGAATTCCATAGCCTTAGGACCCTTACCTGGGGACTTTCTCTCCAATGCCTAGACCTGTGGTCAGCAAACTGTGGCTCTCGAGCCACATGCAGTTCTTTGGCCTCTTGAGTGTGGCTCTTCCACAAAATATCACGGCCTGGGCAAGTCTATTTTGAAGAAGTGTCATTAAAAGAAGTTTAAGTTTAAAAAATGTGGCTCTCAAAAGAAATTTCAATCGTCGTACTGTTGATATTTGGCCCTGTTGACTAATGAGTTTGCCAACCCCTGCCCTAGACCATCAATCCTGAAATCTGCCAATTGTGGTGAGTCAGTGGTGGGGGAGGGAGGTATGAGGTTAGAGTGTCAAAAGACTTCTTAACTGGGTGAGTACTAGAGCCTTGAAGTTGAAGGTAACAGTTTAAAGGCTTTCAAAGTTGTTGCAAGTGTCAGAAGCCAGTGATTTGTGAGGTCTATCCTTGCTTGTGCTTCACCCTCTAACCTTTGTCCAGGGCTGGCCTGCACAAGCGGGGTAAGCAGCTGCCAGTGGAGTGTGATCTGAAGGGCATGGAGAGGCCCACTTGGCCCTGATTATTTTCCCTTGGGTCCATCACAACGTACTCATTACCTAGCACAACATCTGGCTCAATAAATCCTGGATGGATGGATGGATGGATGGATGGGTGAATTTTCTTAGCACATACATATATATATATTTACTATGTATATTACATATATTTACACACATATATATATTATATATATTTACATATATATATATGTATATATATATATATAATATATAATATATATTTGCCAGGTACTCGCAAATTGCAGAGGATTTAAAAGTAAACACAATCGATACATTTCCCCTTCTCATGAGGTCCCAAGTCTAGACAGAAAAGCAGGTAAAATGAATACAACAATTATAAGTGGGGGTACAGTGGGAAGGCAGGGGAAGTTGTGGGGAGAGGCCTATAGCAGATCAACTGAAGGACTTGTATGCATGTGTGTGTAGGCATAGCCAGTGGATACAGGGTAATGAGGGAGTGGGGGGTGACGGATGAGGGCATGAACTGGGGGGTGGGGAGGGCAATAGGTGAAAATAAATAAATAAATAAATTAAAAACACACACACAAAATTGTATTAGTAATTTTGATGACTCCTCGGCATTTAAATTGTTGATGCTAATGTAACTTTAAAGCCAACAAATTTATGGGGAAAATTAATAGCATATAAATGAAATTTTATTCATCCAAAATGTTTCATGCAAGGAACTTCATTTGTCTATGACCTTAAAATAAATGCTGACCAATAAAGCGTTTTAACTGGTATGTCAAAAAAAGAAAGAAAGAAAGAAAGAAAGAAAGAAAGAAAGAAAGAAAGAGAAAGAAAGAAACAGGGAGCTAAGGAAAATGGACATTAAAATGTTCTCCCAAAGAAGGCATATCTGATATGAAAGATGACCCCAGTTGAGATGCAAAGATATTGGCAGGAAGAAATATTATAATCGTATTGGCCCTGTACACGTGCTTAGGGAATTTGCCGATGAAAGAGTAAAAGTAGAGTACAAGGAGAATCAGGAACTTTTGATGGAAGGAAACCATTTCAAGGGAAGGAAACTCTTTCCATACAGCTCTGGACTGAGTGGAGACTGTGACAGGCAGGGACTGAGCAGACCAGGACAGAGACCCTGAGCGAGAGCCCTGGTCAGGACACCGAGGAGCCTGCAGGAGGGTGTTCCATCATTGAACCAACCAGAGTCCTATTGGTGAACCTGAAAGGGTGATGCATTGCAGGCATCCAAGTTGAATAGATGGGCTACAGGAGTGAAATCTGACTGAAAAATGGTGAAACTTTGTGAGAGAGTGTTTTTTGTTTTGTTTTTTTAAATAGAAAGTAGAGACCATTATATCAATCAGAAATTAAAGAATTGGCATTGTGGCTACTGGTTTAGGAACAGTTAAGAGGAAACCTGGCCGAAACTGGTTTGGCTCAGTGGATAGAGCATTGGCCTGCGGACTGAAAGGTCCCATGTTTGATTCCGGTCAAGGACTCATATCTTGGTTATGGGTACATCCCCAGTAAGGAGGTGTGCAAGAGGCAGCTGATCCATGTTTCTCTCCTTGATGTTTCTAGCTCTCTATCTCTCTCTTTTCTTCTCTGTAAAAAATCAATAAAAAATATTTTTTTAAGAGGAAACCTGGGGCTATTTTAAAGAAAAGATTCATTTGCTGCTGGTTAGAATTCTTTGCCACTTCTGAAGCCATTTGATTTTTTTATTTCTTTGTTTATCAACTGCCTTTGGATTAACCAGAGAGAGGAGTTGCATGAATCATACTAAACATAAGCTTTATCTATGATCATATTTACTTTATCTTTCTAAATTTGAGGAGCAAATATCAATAGTAGAAAAATAACTGAATGAGTGAACAAATGAATGAGTGGTGAGTTGATAAAGTAAATGAATGACAGAGTAAGATTTATTATTCTGCTGTCCGTGACACTTTTATGTGCTATTCTCACTTTTTTTTTCCCATTCATCTGACACTGTTCTCCTGGGAAAATAAAAAATAATCTTACCTCAAATTCCTGGATTTTATATAAAATGTTCTAAGTTTTGTTTATATGTGCTATTAGCCAGGCTCCTGAAGTTCCATTATGTATTCCTGAAGCACCCGAGCACAGACTGACATATAAAAGATGAAAGTTCAGCTCTGGTGGTAAGCCTTAAACTAAATTTGCACTGCTTCCTGATGTCTACTTCAAAATTCCAAAGATAAGAGTCCCTCTATTTGCAATCCATTATCACTATTTAAACATCTTTCACTGCTGAAGCTGTACTTTCAAGGAGTTAGATGGGTTGATTTTGAACAGTAGCAGTTCATAAAGACAGCAGAGCCCTCACCTCCCAACCCTATCTCCTGCTCTGTTTTTCTATTTTCAGCATCAAGACTGTCTTTAGCATCAGACAGAGAAATAAATTCTTCTCTCTGAAAGACACAGGGGGAAATGAAGTGAAGTAAAACCTCAAAAGCAATCTTTCCAAACTTGTAAAACTTCCTCTACAAATCATGATTTCTGCTTTCTAACAATAACCTAAAATCCTTCCTGAACTTCAAACAGCTCTTGTGAAATGACATTATAAAAATACTCAATGTACACAAACTGGAAACATATGGATGAGAGAGCAAACATTTAGGAGTTAGCGAGTTAAATGGAAAAACACCTCCGAAAGCACATTTTATATTGTTATTGCAAAACCACAATGTTACTAATATTGGATAAATCCTGAAAACAGCTGGACTTTGGCGTTCTTTAATTGTGTCTGACCAAGTCGCGCCTTTTTTTTTTTTTTTTAAGAGAATTGGTATTTCTGTACTTGTCTCTTGCTTTCAGAGCTGAGAGTTCTGGACTACAGGGGAATGCTTATTGGATTCACTGACTCCATGTGCATAAATGCATAAGATGAGCCTGCCGCCCACTGCTGAGTTCACATAATAATGAAGGAACAATGGTCTTTGAAAGTCACAGATAATCCCTAATCCTCATTGTCTTCTTCTGTTTCAACCCAACCTTTCTCTAGAATGACTAGCAAGATGCAAAATTGACTGATGATCTTCTCTCTTCCCCTCTCTGACCCTACACACCCGCCCCCCCTCTCCTAAAGGTGCCAAGAAGCAGTGAAGTCACCAAAAGGCAGGCAGTGGAAGGGAGAGGAAAGAAAAACAAACCAAGTGATCAACCCCAAGCAGCGGCCGCGTGTTAGCTGTTTTCTATTATTCACTCATTTGAGCTTTCTCAGATGTGCTGGGGTTTTTTGTTTTGTTTTGTTTTGTTTCTTTAGAAGACTTTCATGTTGTGTTTTCTTTCCTCTCTCAGAGCTAACCACCTTTTTTCATGCAAGGGAACAGAGCGCTTGAATGAGGGCCAGGTAGGTTGCCAGATCCTCGGGATGTTCAAGCGAGATGTTTCCATCCTCTTTCTTCTGAGAGCCGGCTTTCAAATCGTGCATGAAGCCTTGTCAGTGAGCAACAGAAATGAAAGTCACAAAGCAGTGGTGGAAAGTCAAAGGCAGTTCATCCATCTTTGGTATTTACATACGGCTCTATATTTGAGGACACTTCTTGAATTATGCAGTTTGGCATTTTAGATATCCCCTTATTTTATAAGGGGCAGCCTGCCGTTTATAAAAATATGATCCCCCATCGAGTTATGTTTTGATCTACCCGCTCTATCAGGGTGCTTTTACATTCTTGTGTCATGAATTAAACATGGCACCATCTCATTCATTTAAATAAAGTCCGCCTACTGGGAGCCATATGCATGGCCCGGGTCAGATCTGTGGAAGCGCCATTGTGAGAATAACACCCTCCGGCCATGTCTTTTCTGTTTCAATTGTCCGAGGGCTAAGAATGAGCACCCCAGAGGAAGGAACACATCAATCTGAGTCACCAGCACTTCAAAGATGCTCACTCTTTCTCTAAAGACCATACACTGCAGGCTTTCATCAGACATGAACTGAATTAAAGGAGCTTCCCAAAGGAGACAGACTTTAAGTAAAAACTACTTTTTGTTTGCTGCAGAATTTAATAGTAGGGGGAATTTTTTCTAAGAAATAAAAGAATAATCCTAAAATATTTATTATAATCTAAGGAGTAACAGTTTTGTTCCAACTTAGCAGGATGCTAAGTGCTTTACATAAATTATATAATTTATTTTTAAAACCCCATAAGATAGCTAATATTATTATTCATATTATTATAAATGAGGAGAAGGAAGCACAGAAAAGATAAGTATCTTTGAAGTTCAGAGAGTATCAGGATTTGAATTGTCTTTGTCTTACTCCATTAGGTTTGAAAGAATATACACCTGTATATTTCATTTACACATTGAAAACTTTCTTAAAGAGCCCACTAATACTCACGTAGTTTGATTCTAGGATACTTAAAATGACAAATTTCACTTAACTTTGGCTATTGAAGGCCATTTCTAATAGCTTTAAAATGTCCCACGGTGGAATGCTTATTTGAAACATGTATGTTACCTACGTGTATTGCAAGGTTTCCAAACCTAGGGCAATTATTTTTAATATTTGCATTCTATTTATATTGTCATATACTTTTGCTTAAGTTAAATCTGTACATTAAATATATGGTATAGTTATTAAAGATATAAATATTAAAAATAAAAGAAAACAGACATATGTTAATGTCTTTATAAAGATCTCTTATGAATAAACACAAAACTAGAAAATTAAATTGAAAACTTGACTGAATATGTCTAGGAAATTCAATGAAGAATAAACACAAATGGTTAAAATAAAACACATGATAAAAATCTTCAATATTGACTGTAATTATAGGAATAAAAACAATATGATAATACTTTAATCTATCCTATATAATAAAAGCCTAATATGCTAAGTATCCGGTCATCCAGTCTTCCGTTCAACCAATCAAAGCATAATATGCTAATGATATGCTAAGGATGCTCAATTGCTTGCTCTGACATGCACTGACCACCAGGAAGAAGATGCTCAGACCTGTAGGTGAGCTTGCTTCTGGCGTCCAGCTGATCAGGACTGAGCGAGATGAGCCAGACATGCCCTGGAGCCCTCCTGTGATCCTTCCCTGCTGGCCAACCTCCTACTTCCCTCCCTGGTCCTGATTTCGCACAGGTGGGGTCCCTTGGCCTGGCCTGTGCCCTCTCACAATCCGGGACCCCTCAGGGAATGTCAGAAAGCCAGTTTTGGCCTGATCCCATAGGCCAGGCCAAGGGACCTCACTGGTGCACAGATTCGTGTACCAGGCCTCTAGTTGGTGTATAAAGATTAAAAACCATGTTTCATATCTATTGTTTTAAGGGTATAGAAATATGAGCACTCTGAAATATCACTGTGGGAATATAAAATATTAAAACATGTGTTCACATACACCTAGTTAAATTAGGTAGAAATCCCAAGACTTAAAGTGTTTATACACCTTGAGCCAATAATTTTACTTACAGTAATTTATATGGAGCAAATATGAGGAATATAAAATTTTACCTATAAAGATATTTAGCAAATCTTATTTTAACCTTAAAATGTTGAATAATTTAAAAGTTCAACACAAAAGCTTATCTAATAAATTTATGATACAACCATATGAAAGCTATCCTTTGAAGACCAATTAATTTAAGAACAATATAGCATTTGCAATATACTGTTATGAGACAAAGGATATGAAATCAATATATATGATATGATCTCAATTTTTAAAATAAGTGTCTTCTATAAGGTATCTGTATAAAAAGCGATATTATATATCATATACATATATGATTCAATATGAAATATTAATATCAATTATTGAAACATAGTAGAATTATAGGTGATGTTTTATTTATTACAATTAATATTTTTTATAAAATAAAGATGAATATGCCTAAAGTATTAAGGATGAAATAATGGTGTCCTCAGGAAATAATAGCCCAATATAAATTCAAAATACTGCTGTTAGTGTAAAGTCCATTTGAGCAAATACATGAAAGAAGGTCAACCTCACTGTGACTCACAGGAATGCGGATTAGAACAAGTACAGTGATTTCCCCACATCTGTTGCTGTTCAGAGCTGCTGGAGATGAAGGAACAGTCATTTGCAGTCTGCTGGCTGGAGTTCGGTTAGTACAGTCTTTTTGGAGGGCAATGTGTCATAATCTATCAAAATGTAAAATGTGCATACATTTAAAGTTAGCAATTTCATTTCTAGGATTTGATACTACTAAACTAGTGGTCGGCAAACTCATTAGTCAACAGAGCGGCAAACCGCGGCTCACGAGCCGCAGTTTGCTGACCACTGTACTAAACTTTCCACCCAAGTGAACAAAATTGGATGTACAAAATATTCATTGAAGCATTTTTTTTTCACAAAAACAATGATTAGGGACAATCTAAATGTCCATCAAAAGAAGAATGTTTACGTTTTGTAGCTGCTGACATTTTTTGAGAGCTCTGTATGTAATGACATGGATATACAGATAAAGAAGACATATTATTATGTTTTTAAAAATCACACGGCACAGCAATGTGTATAGTATGGTTTAACTGAGGTTTTAAAAAATGTGACTACATGGGAAAAAAAAAGTGAAAAGATAAGTCCTAAATTTGACAGCGGTTATCTCTTCGGAGAGAAACGAGCCAAGCATTGTTGGAAGCAATGAAATAGAAATTTTATTTTCTACTTTTATCTTAGATGGCGTTTGCAACGAGAAGTGTTCATGGATAACATATAATTAAAATGATTTAAAATGTTAAATGAACCAAGAAAAGTGTTAGCCATTTATTTTAAACAAACACTAATATATTGGCAGATATCATCATGCTGTTAAAACTGTGAATTACTTTCCCCAAAATAAAAGTATTTTCTTTCTCCCCTTCAACTATTTTAATTTTTGTGGCCAGCATAAAGCTGATCTTGGCAAGAGCGAGGGGCCTTCTCGCAAGAGGAGAAATCCATAGAGCCGTGCCTCCAATATATTAAGTTGCAGCAGCCCTTTCTTTAAGGCTTTTGGTTGTATCATCATCTCTTAACAAAACATTTTTATTTTTCCAGTTTTCAAATCCTCCAGTGACCATTTTGCTTGATTTCTCCTTTGTCTTTCTTTCATTTCTTCATGACAGTAATGCAAAACAAATTTTGATAAAAATGTCTTGTTCGTTTTTTGACTGTTCAGCTCTCTGCTTCCAAGCTCAGCCAAAGAACTTTAATATTTTGATAGGAAATAATTTTTCTCTTTGAATTATATTGTGTTTTTTTTAAAGCTGAGAACAGTCTTTTTTATTTAAAAGTAATTTGTTAATTTTGAAATGTTAGATAATATATAAGAATATAAATAAAGTAAAAAATACCCCTCTAATCCTATCATAAAGAGATCAACATGGTTAGCATTTTGGATATATCTTTTGTATGCTTCAGATTTCCTGTACCTTGTTTATTTTCCTCATGTAATCTACCGCTTACCATATTTTCATTTATAACAGCAGCATGCATGGGATTGTACATGGGTATTCCACTGTTAGACACTGAGGTTTCTGGCAGGCCCAACTGGATGTCAATACAGCAGCCTCTTCATCTTCCTGTTGGCAAATCCTACCTCCCTTAACAGAGTCTAGAGATGCCAGTTAATTCCTTTCTCAGCCTCCCTTTCAGCTAAGGCTTAGGGCATGAGTCTCAAAGAAACTAAGCAAAGTTCCTGGAATATAATATAATTTTCCTCCTCGGTGGGGAAACTGCCTTCTTCCAGACTGGATTATTATATGAGGTGTGGTGCCTGGAACGATAGGAGCTTTCTTGTGATTTTGAGGAAGGAAGCCTAAGAGCAAAACTATGTCAAGGATAATAAACAGGGTATGAAGAACTAATGCTAGAACCTTCTTTTCAGGAATCCTTTTTGAGCTAATAAACTATTATTTAATTCACCTTCATCAAATATTCTGTTACTTGCAGCCCAATGCATGCCAACTGATACATGCTTGTTTCTAGTTTTTCACTATCTCAAACAAAGCGAAATGTTCACTGTTAAATGTACCATTTTGTAATTCTGCCCAAATGTGTTCTTGAGATAGTCTTAGCAGTGGAATTCCTGGTTCAAAGACTAGGCTCACTTTAAACAAAATTTAAAATATTTGAAGGGCATTTTTGCCATTGCTTAGTATTCTGTTTCTTATTTTTATATTTCCTAATTGTGGCAATGATTTAATTGAGAGGGAGAGAGTAATGTAATGAACTAAGGTGATACATAGATTCCTGTCCACATTACTTACTAAGTGGTTGAAATTTATTTATTTATTTATTTAGTCATTCATTCATTCATTCTTTTTTTTCTACATGGTTAATTTTAAATATTTTACTGAACTTGTCTTTTTCTTAGTTTACTCATCTGTAATATGAGGATAAGAAACTTACTACTTTATTTGTTATTATTATTGTTGTTGAGGATTAAGTAAGTTAGTACCTGTTAAACTATTAGAACTGTCTACTTAAGTGTATGTGTTCTTTGTTTCTCTGTGTAGTCTTATATCCTACCCCAGTACATAATTGATATTTTTAAGTTGCTTAATAAATATTTACCAAATAAGCGAAGAAAAAAATAAGAAGTCTGAGATTACTACTTGAACTACTGTTTTCTCCTATCTAAGTGTTTCTACAATCCATTCTGTTTCCTTTTGTCTCTGTTATTTGTCATTTTTTATACCATAAGTTGAGCTGGATTATAATATTACAGTTAAGAGTCAGTGCAGATTTTTAATATGGAAGATGCTTAAGTTGAGACATCTTTAGGATGGGCACACTATATTACAAGAAAATGCTCCTCCCAGATACCCATTTGCTCTTTGAAAGTCAAAGTACTGAGAAAGCATTGCGTGTTCAGAAGAGAAGGGTTTTATAGTTTACGTAGTCCTTTCAGCCAATGCAGCAGTTTGCTTCATAATATTCCAGATAGATAATCACCCAGTGTCTGATTGAATGTTTCCATTATTATTTTAAAATCCCACAGGTGGATGAAGGAAGAATGTTATTTTATCTAACGTAAGCATTAAAGCAAAACAAAGGCATCACATATTTTAGGTATTATAGTTTTAAGTATTAATTTTAGATTAGATATTATAGTTTTAAGTATTAATTTTAGATTACTTTTTAAAACTCTTTCCACGCTATGTTTTCAGAGAAATAAAATCCATAAAGTTAACAATCAGAGCATAAAATAATGACATATATACATAAAACGTGTATATGTGGAACAGTGTATGTGAACATCCATATCTGGGTTGTTGGGGGTTTTTTTGCAATAAATTTTACCATATTATTAAGTGCAAATAGAATAATCCTGCATCAAAGGACTGTTGAACTTAATGGAAGTTTTATGTGACATCCAACTATCTTACCCTTTGGCTAATAGCTATCAATCAAACCCATTCATTGCCCTTAGTTATGTATTATCCTTTTGAGGATTTAAAAGAAGGTCGCTTCAGATCTTCTGTGCATTATCTCATCTCTCTAATCTGCTCAGCAGTATATAAGGCTACCAAAATGAAATAAATGTTCCAACCTGTGGAAATAGCCAAGATTGCTACAGTGGTTCTTTGATAATTCTTGCATTTTATTGGTTTGTAAGCATAGTTTAATTTGGAAAAGGAAAGAAAACTAAAGGAAAAATTTTATCTGAGTTTTAAGCTTTTCAAATATAATTAATGACAAGAAATGGAAAAGAAGTGTACATTCCACATTTACTCTAGAGACTGATGATCAGCTAATATTAAGTAACTGATTACCCAGAATGAACTGCTGGCCAGTAGAAAAGTTACAAATGAAACACAGGGGCTTAAAATAAAGACCATTTTTGATATATTATCTATCTTGTGGTCCCCAAAAAGCAAAGTTTATTGACTAAAAGACTGCCATTCAGCAAGCTCCAGAAACACATTTCAAAAAGTAACATATACAACAGGATTAAAGGTTAGAGACTGGCATTTTATGATAAATCAATCACTAGTGTGTTGGTGATGCTAAGTGGTATGCATTCATGTATTTTTTGTAAAAAAAAAAAAAAAGATCAGCCATTTCCTAGCAGGATCTAGTGTAAATCTGTGTACTTCAAAGTTATTAAAATTTTAAGTGACAAAAACCCTACTTAGAAAGCTCTGATTGGTCTTCCTATAATTTCTAGTTGATAATTACTATTTTCCAGACAGCTGTACTGCTCGATGTCTACTGCTGTAGAAAAATTTTAATTTATTTATTCATCACTTGTTTACTGAGGACCTACTCTGCACTAGGCACTGTTCTCAGCATCTGGAATATAACAGGGAGTAAATCAGACAAATCTTGCTGTCACGGAGCACTATCAAAAAATGTACAATTGAATTAATCAAATTGGCTGAGAGATTAGTATATATTTAATAATACTCATGCAGCATGCTTTTGTGTATGGGAATTTAATTATGAAATATATTCTTAAATGTATTTGCATAAATTATTTGAAAGGAACTAATTCCCCTCTTTCTTGATCTGGCACCCTACAAATGGAAGATCAATGTCCTATGTCAGCAAAGGGCTTGGAACAAAGTATAGATAAACTATAAAAATAGTAGTTGGTATGTGTTTAGTAACTGTTTACATGTTTTAGAAATAGCTCCTCTTTCTAATGATGCACAGGTGGCTCTATTCTGTTTCTGGCAAAGTTGGACTCTAGAGAGAGAGAAGACCTGCTACTCTAATTCCTACTCCTTATGCTGGGCTCTTTTATTTTTAGATTTATTGATTTTTTACAGAGAGGAAGGGAGAGGGATAGAGAGTTAGAAACATCGATGAGAGAGAGACATCGATCAGCCGCCTCCTGCAGACTCACTACCGGGTATGTGCCCACAACCAAGGTACATGCCCTTGACTGGAATCGAACCTGGGACCCTTGAGTCTGCAGGTGGACACTCTATCCACTGAGCCAAACCGGTTAGGGCTGGACTCTTCTCTTGAAGGCCAGAGAAAAGTTACAAACAAAAGGGGTGGCAGCATCTGAGCTATCCCGGCATTTTCTAAGCCCCTTCTACCCTACAAGAGTGCCACCTGACTCCTTAAGGGATCAGTGAGGTCATACTTCAGAGCAATAGTGATGTTTGTTGGTGTGTCTGACCATCATTTCAACTCTTTTAAGTCATGTCGCTTTGCCATTTGGTTTATTAGAATCTATTCTTGTGATGGAGAGTGGAAAGGGTTTGAGACTGGAAGCTCTGAGCATCCCAGGAGGGAGATGCTGTGTGGCAAGCTCTCAGGCCAGCCATATCCTCTGTGCCTGCAAAGGACCTGGAAGGGCCTTTACTGTTTCATCCCTACGAATCAATGAAACAACGGTATTTAAAACAGTGCATTTTAAAATGGTACAAAATTAAAAGCCTGGTAAATACAAATCAATCACTAGTGTGTTGGTGATGGTAAGTGGTATCCATTCATGTATTTTTGTAAAAAAAAAAACAATTTTGAAAGAGAAGTACACATTTCTTAATGCTGATCATTATTAAAGCAGCCATTTTGGTAGTATAATAAAAATTGCAACCACTTGTTTAGATAACTTATTAACATGTTATAACACTCAGAATCAAGTTCTTTCAGGGAAAACAAAAGAAAAAAATCAGCTTTCTCCCTTTTATTAACTCTTTTCCCTAAGTCTACAATAGTCCTTTACTTACCTTCACTGACCTTGGAGAAAACCAATATTGGTGATGGAGAAGGTATTGTCAGAGAGAAAGTCAGAGAACACAAAGAGAAGCTTCCAGAATAGAAAATGGAATGAGAGCTTTACCCATGAAGTTATCCCATTTTCTCTCCAGTAATTACTTTTATAAAAACCTTTATTTTTATTTTTGACACCATTACAAATGTCCCCTTTTCCACCTCCACCCAACCTTTGTCCCCTTCCCTCTGCCATCCTCATACTATGCCTGTGTTTTGTACAAATGTTGGTTTCTAGTTATAGCACTGTATGTAGCATTATTATACTCACATGTGTCAAAATATTAATTTAATTCAAATTAAAATTAACTGGGATATTTTGGAACACCAGTGGAAGCTTTTAAAAGTGCATAGTTTTCAATTTGTGTGTTTTAATTACATATTCTAATTCCCTTTACATTTTATCCTGATTTTGTTAATTCCTAATTTGGTTAAGTACTACGGCTACAATCTTTCTCATGATTGTTCCAGAATGATGGAGCATTGAAAATGTCCCAGTCTCTTCCCAGGCTATTTCCTAGTGTGATAACGATGACTCTTCCTTCTAATGGTACTCTCCTCTCCTCCACTGCTTTCTCTTCCCACCCCTGTAGAAGCAGATTTGAAAAACGGAATGGGAATTATTGGTTTTTATAATAATCCGTGAATTATATTTAACCTTCTCTGGAGATTTAAAAAATATAGAAAGCTAGGTACCACTCTCTTCAGAACAGTTTTGACTTACATCTACTTTTAGACTATTAAATGGATTATATGAACCTTTAATAGACCTTTTATACTTTGAGTACTGCAAAAAAATACAAAATTGTTGACTCCTTAACTACAGGGAATTTTTACATTTTGTTGGAAATTTAAAACTTGTAAAGAATTTTAAAGTTTATAGGAGACGATTTGCCTTTGCAATCAAGCATGTCTTTGCATAAAATCATGGTGCTTCCATTGAAATAATTGGGTTTAAGAGCAATTTTTAAAAATTTAAATTCAAAATATATTTTTAAAGTTTACCTGATGGAAACTTTCAAATACACAACAGTAGAATACACAGCCTCATGAATATTTATGTACCAAATGCCCAGTTTCAACAACTAATACAATGAGCTAAGTGACACTTTGCAGCACTATGAATAGGCAATCTAAAATTATGTACTTGGACAAAGTAAGAATTTTCCATTACTCTCTCAGATTCAGGCAGTTCATGAGAAAATGGCATGGGTTGCTAAAGTTGTCACAACTTATTAGTATGTTAGGTGGTATGTTTATGTTGAACATGTCCTATGATCCATTAACAAGTGTGAAATTTATTATCTTTGATGGAATCAATGCTTTGACATAAAAGAAGATCTAAATTTGTGAAAACCTTTTCCTACTTTTTTGAGCATATACTTAGTCTGTGGGTACTCAGGTAGCTGCATGCTTATAATAATACAGATCCTTCAGGGATATTTATCCCTTCTATCCCTCCCATAATACCTCCAAGGGTATTGTCAGCAATTGGGAGCAAGCCAGTCAGAATTCATCTGCCTCCTGATGAAGGATAAAGAGTTAGCCAAACCCTGATAATCTGATAATAATTCAATTTAGTTGTATTCCAACCTTGGTATTTGAATCGTAGGAAGCCAAAGCCCTTCCCTGCACGGACAAGTCGGTCTTTCGGGAAAAGTTGGTCTTTTAGGGCATTTAGTGGTTTGGTGAACAGAATGAAATGTCTGAGTGTGAACATATAATTCTTCTAACTGGGTTTCCATGTGGCCATTGAGAGCTGATCATCTGACCTCAACAGAACCTAAAGCAAGATTATGGGGCTGGAATGGGGCAGGGAAATTAAGGCCAATGAAAAAAAAAAGTGAATGGTTGGTTCTGAGACCTGACTAGCTCTTTTGATCACCTTCCTCAGTATTTCCAGACATGACTTTCGGTTGGAAGCAAGTAGCGCTGTGCAACTCTGGAGCGTAGCTTCCATGATCTGGAAACGATAAAGGAAGTGGTCCTTGGGAACTTTAACGACAGGGTTATGTTCATGAAACACCTGGTATTTGGGGGAGTTATCACAGACTTGTGACTCGTATAAAGAGGGAAAGGGAAATAAGGAGACTTTTTTTTTTTTTTAAGAAGGAGAGTCCTCATGTCACCATAAGAAAAAGAAAATGCTTGTTTGGGTCAGAAGCATCTGGCTTTATTTTATTTGAGCTTAAAATTTCCCAGCTGGCATAATTTTCATATTGCTTGCCATAGGCTTTTCAGATGCGCATGGCCTGTGTCCTTATGGGCATTTCTGGGAGGAGGAGGAGGTGAGAATCACTTAAA
>PVJN01036157.1:0-21666 GCA_004026805.1 Lasiurus borealis | reverse complement strand
TAAGGTGATAAGGTAAAGAGACAAGTTTGTCTGTGTCCATGTAGCCACATAAACTCTCAAGTCAAGGTTAAATCCCATTGTATGGTGGTAGTGGATCCATAGCAGGTGTGGTGTGGTGTGTGTGTGTGTGTGTGTGTGTGTGTGTGTGTGTGAGAGAGAGAGAGAGAGAGAGAGAGAGAGAGAGAGAGAGAGAGAGAGAAAGAGAGAGTGAGAGAGAGAGATAAAGAGAGAGAGAGAATGTGGGGAGTATGGTTGCAAAGGACACATTTCTTTTACAGACAATGTGCTGTTGGTCTGCATTATTTCTTCCTAGGGGCTGGGTGGTACCTTTGATACAATGTTTGGGAATCTTGAAAGCACAATTATTAAGACTTAAGGCTGTGGACACTGGAGTCATGTCCCGACCCGCGGGTGAAGTCAACGAGGACCCTAGAGGGGGAGTGGGGATGAAAGGGACAAGAGACACAAGGAATGGAGACAAAACAAAGTTCTGATCAAGTCTCATTTATTCAACAGCAGTTCAGGGTATTTATAGGGAGAAATAAGGAAGTTAGCGAAAATTCCTAGCCCTAAGGCGAAACGCCTGGCTTTCGGGAGATAGGGAAAGAGATAGGGTTTGGGGTAATTGAAACCTAGCCCGAGGTTAGTGCTAACTGGCTGAAGCTTACTACAAAATGGCTGTCAAGCACAACAATTTTCCCACAGAGTCATGCTGTCTGGATCTGAATTCCGGATTTGCTACCTACGTCCTAACCCCATGACTGCAGGCAATTCCTTAACTTCCTTTGCCTCAGCATCCTCAACTGTCAGATGGGGATAAAAATGGAATCCACTGTAGAGTCTGTTGTGAAGGTTAAATGAATTAAATCCTGTGAAGTGCTGGAACAGCTCTTGATCCTTGATAATGGCTTACTTTCACCGGGCAGGGACTCAAATACGGAAAGTCTTTCTTTTAAGAATCGTTCAATATACCATGAGTTTGTAAGCAGGAGAGAAAAAGAAATGAATACCACCACAGCTGTGTTTCAGTGAAATAATAGCCAGTAACAGATGGCATTGGAGAAAGAACAATGATCGAATCAGAGGACATGCTTTTCCAAATGCTGGGACAGATTCTTCCCTCAAGTCTCATGAGTAAAATCACAGTAGAAGTCTGTGCCCCCGGGTTCAGTGGGGCTGGGAGGCAGCAGCCCTTTGGGGTTGGGGAGGACTCTGGGGATCTTGGGGTTTCTTTCCTGGAGATGGAACTGGCTGGCAGGACCAAATTTGGTCTCCCAATTTCTTCTCTGGCTCCTAGCTGTGCTTACAGTGATGCTGGCATATCTGAGATCGGTAACTTTCTCCTTTTCCAAGTGAACTTGCGTGAGAAGCAACATCCTTCAGATTGGTTTGCATTTTATGTGGCATTCTCAAGTAGGTTGTGGGTGCTGAGATTGGATTTGGGGGATAAAGCAGGAGGCTGGAGTGTGTGTGTGTGTGTGTACACATGTATATGAGATGATGGAGTGTTTGGAAGGACAAGTGGATGAAGTGGTATTTATCTGCACTGGGGAACATCCAGGGGAGTGGACCTCTGTCTGCTTCCCACTCCTGACCACATTTCTGTTTTCTCCATGTGAAGTTCATGAATGAATCCTCCACAGAAAGTTCAGGAAACATTGACTTAGGTCATGGACTATTATTCCCAATCCTTGTGACCCTTTAAAATAGAGCACAGGTCACTGCTGGGTGCTGGGACTGCTTGGAGAACGAGTTCAGTCATTATAGTTACTTTATCAGATGGGAAGAACGCGTGGGCTTTGTCAGGGCCTAAAGGCTGTTAATGATCTCAAAATGGTTTTCCCTAGAATGGATTATCTGTGGTCACCCTGGTCTCCTCGCCCAGCTGTCCGATCCTAGAGCCCAGGCAGGCAACAAGGGTTTGCTAGGAGGGGAATCAGAGTTGCAGGGTAAGTGTGAGTGGAGGTGCATGGTCTGTGTAGGTGTGGGGTGACTTTTCAGAGCTAGAGAATGATATGGTCTATGTGTACATACAAGGTCCATATATACATATAAGGTCCATATATACATCTAAGATTTATATGTATATACAAGGTCTATGTGTACATACAAGGTGTATGTGTATATGCAAGGTATATGTGTATATACAAGATCTATGTGTACACATAAGGTTTATGTGTACATATAAGATCTATGTGTATATACAAGGTGTATATGTATATATACATGATCTATATGTATATACATGACCTATGTATATAGGCACACATGTGATCTTTGAATGACTTCTTAAATTTTGTCTTTTCTCCTTTTCCTCATTATGAGTAATAGGAATTAATGGTATAATCTCACTACATAAATTTAGGGAGATATTGGAAAAAGGAGAGCTGGAGATGGCAAGATTAATCTTCAGTTTTCATTTTGGAATTTGAAAGGGACGTGAGAGAAGAGGAGAAAGCAAGAAAGACCAACCTTACATCCTCACACTTCTTTTCAGAGGGCAGGTGGGCAGCCCCAGGACTGCAGAGAGTGAGGGTGCCTTGCCTTCCTGACTTAGCAAACCTGGGGGGCTCTGGGGTGCAACTTGCTTTGGTGTGCTGCCACCCAGCTCTTCTACTCTACGGGGAGAGGGGGGGAGGAGGGTAGAGAGAGAGTTGGGAATATCTGCCCTGACTCCTGTGTCAGCGGGGCCTTCCAGGTAACACTCTGCAACCAGTGTCGTTTGCATTTTCACAGCCAAAGGGCTGCTCACAAGATGTTCCCTGCAGATATTTAAGTTACTGGATTCCAGAGCATCCCCAGGTCACTCCTGGCTTCTCCTCCTCCATATGATCACTGCAGCCAACTTCACATTTCTTAATTATGAAGAGGGCATTGTTGGGACTTTGGTGCCTATGGGAGTTATAGCAATAACAATACCAGAGCCAGCTCTTTCCCTCCTTTCTTCCCTCCTTCCCTCTCTCCGTTCGTGCATTCTTTATCTCTTCTTTCACACTTTTAAATTATGTCAGTTCCTGGAAGCAAGACAGAGTCCAGTGGCTTGGGCCAGGCTTTGCCCTCTTTCTTCCAGATGTGGGAGGAGGTTTTCTGGAAGGACAGGCTTGTCATGTTAAAGTAATGTAATTGCCAGGCACATCCTATGTATTAGTTCCCTATCGCTGCTACAACAAATCACCGCAAATTTAGTGATTTAGAACAACACCCACTTATTGTCTCACACTTCTCTAAGTCAGATATCTGGGTACAGGATGACTCAGTGACTCTGCTTAGATTCTTGCATGTATTGACAGAGCTGTGTTCCTTTTGAGAAGCTCTGGGAATAAATCTGTTTCCAAGCTCATTCAGGCTGTTGGCTTACTTCGGTTCCTTGTGGCTGTTGGACTGAGATCCCTGTTTCCTTGGTGGCTATCAGCGAGGGGGCTGGTCTTGTGCTCTGAAAGGCTGCCCATTTTCCATCTCATGCTTTCTATGTGACCCCCTCCCATGCTTTAAATATCCACCTTTTCGTTTTTATAGCATCTCCCCAACCTCTAGCCAGAGCAAGTTTTCTACTTTTAAGGGTTCACATGATTAGATTGGGCCAACCTGGGTAATTTCAGCTTCCAAGTCCCTTTTGTGACTAATACAACATATTCACAGGTTCCAGGGATTAGGGTGCGGACATCTGGGGAGGGGGCATTGTTTGGCCTACCACACACTATAAATACTTCATCAATTCTCTGGGCTGCCCAAGAGTGAGAAACAATTGCAACCTTTGCTGGGGAGCTCTGCCTGACATTTCCACGAGATGGGCCAGGGCTGAACAGAGAAAGGGAAGGAGCCTGAAGCAGATGCGGGGGTGAACATAAGGCACTTCCATGCCGCAAAGGGAAGCCAAGTCCTCTTCCGAAGCTCAGGACTTCTGAGCTGGACAGACTCATGGAGACCAGGACCTGCATCCTCCCTCAATCTGAGGCCATGGAGGCCCACCAGAGCCAAAGAATTCTGAAAGCAACCGTCACAGAGCCTGACAGGGGCTTCACAGGATGTGGACATGTCTCTCGGATCTTGGCTTTTGTGCACTTAGCATGCAAAGGCAGTGGCTCCACCGGACTGCACAGCCGTGAAGAAATAAGCGACCGTGGCTTTCTTAGCTCTGGAAAAAACTTAAATCCATAACGTTATGGCTTAGGGCAAATATGAATATGACTGTGGCCCTTCTCCACCTTGAGAATAGTGGCTCACAATGGCCAGCAAGACACACCCCACCTTGTTCTGACAATTCTTACAAGTTCTGCAAATCCCAGGTGCCCTGGTGGCCAGATTCCATTGTCCCTCCTTGGCAGAGTCAGGACCTCTCTCTCTCTCTGGCTGATGAGAGGACACGGCCGCTGTGCGAGCTGTTCTGGCACCTCTGGCGGGGAAGGGGGTGGAGGAGAGAAACCTGGAGAGGAATTCCTCCTCTGCTGATTCCGCTGTGAGGGAAGGCGGGCGTCCCACAGGCCAGGGCTGTGTTTCCGATCAGCAGGCAGCAGCTGGTTCTGTGAAAAGCGGGCTGGTTGTTCAGCGGCTTTATTCTCTCGCCTCCTCCGCTCACCCCAGGCTCCTCTTTATCTGCGTCTGGAGACACCCAGCTCCAGGGGTTTACATAAGGCAGAGCAAAGTGCTCTCCCGCTAAGAATACATCCACCCCCTTCCTGGGCGATGTGCCGGGGAGGCGAGGAAAGTGACTCACTGCATTTCTGACTACGAAGAGACAAATATCTGAAAAAAAACTGCTGGATTAATGACAGGGGGAAATTGGTATTTTTAGCACGTGAGTGCAGAGTTAGCTGCTGTCAAGCCCTGGAGGATGGGAGCTCGAATGTTTTAGACGATGCATTTAGCAGCAGGGGGTTCTCAAGTGGCAGGGGAGGCCCAGGGAGCGTGAAGACGCTGCGGCAGGAAAAGTGTCCGGGGATGATCTTCTCAGCAGCAGAGCAGGCTGGCCGGGGAATGTCTGTGACGTTCAGGCAGGGCTGCTCTTCTCTCAAACAAAAACTCCCTTGGGTTCCTAGGACACGTCTTTGCTGATGCCAGTGAAGTGCCGATGGGCAGTCTAGCGCTCTGCCTGGGTAGAAAGAAGCAGGGGGCTGTGGGTGAGCTGTGTGTGTGTGTGTGTGTGTGTGTGTGTGTGTGTGTGTGTGTGGCAGCACCCAGAGTCTCCCATGCGGGTCCCCAGCTCCTTGTTGCCATCCTGCTCTTGGGAGAAAGCTGGTCTGTTCCCCAGAGTTCATTCCAATGCCTCTGCTAGGCATGGGCACTATTGGTTTGGAGGTTTCTGTAGGTGGAGCTGCTGCTACTGTTGCTTCTAGAGCAGTGGTTCTCAACCTTCCTAAGGCCGCGACCCTTGCATACAGTTCCTCATGTGGTGGTGACCCCCAACCATGAAATTTTGCTACTGTTATGCATCGTGATGTAAATATCTGCATTTTCCGATGGTCTTAGGCGACCCCTGTGAAAGGGTCATTCGATTCCCAAAGGGGTCGCCACCCACAGGTTGAGAAACTCTGTTCTAGAGCGACTCCAATCATTGTCCAGGGGTTCCTCCTGCCTATTTACTGGAGACACGGGTCCAGAGAGACTGTGGGAGGTGTTCACAAAACGGCCGGAGTTTATCCTCAACGGCTTGGAGTGTGCCAGTCAAGGGCTGCAGTTTGAGAAATTAGTTCTTAGGGAGAAGCACGGCTCACTGTATATTTAATAGCCATTCTTCTCCTTTCCTTCCCACTGGTGGAGGCAACCTCTTCAATAGCAAGACTTACTCATTCTCAGGTAACGAACAGGGCAGTTGGGAAAAATGACTTTGGAGCCAGATGGCCAAGGTGTGAATCTCAACCCAGCACTTACTGTGACCCTCTTTGACTTCTCTGTGCCTAAGTTATTTCATCTGTGAAGTAGGTATAATAATGCTACCTTCCTCACATGTGGCTTTGAAGAGTAAACCCATGAATGCAGTACTTAACGGTAGTACCTGGTGCACATGAAGTGCTCAGGGGAGGTTAGTACTATTATGTCCCAGTGTCTCCCAAAACTTGGGTGTGGGCATATTATACATCACTTGTCAGTTGGACCTGAGAGGAAGTGGACTGGAGACTTCTGGACAACACACAGGAAGTCATCCAGGGTCCATTTTGGCTCCTCATTGCCAGGTCTCTATGAGAGGCCTGGAATTTCAGAAACAGCACTAGCCCAGGGGCAACCTGACTTGAGATATTATGGTATTTGAGATAAAAAATTGTCTCATTGTTTAATCCGTCTGTCACTTATAGTTAAAAACCTCCTATGTACCTAGTAATGGCACAGAGAGACTAAGTTCTGTGTAGAATTAAACGTATCTGACAATATTGTTAGGATAATTCTTTGCTTTAAGTTATTCTTTTAAAATTGAACCCTATAATAAAAACATCAAAAATTATGAAAAGCTTCCAGTGAAACATCTCCTTCCCACATTGTTCACTCATGTGCCCAGTTCCCAGGCCCCACCACTTTTAGTCTTTGTTCACCCTTCCAGAGATTTCAAAAAAAATGAATATACATAGTAATACAAACATATTGTTTCCCCTCTTTGTAATATAAATTTTCACATGCTATATTCATCATTCAGTACCTTGTTCTTTTAACTTAATATGTTTTAGAGAATTTTCCATATCCATATGTAAAAAGCTTTCTTATTTCTTTTTACAGTTACAGAATACTTCATTGAATTTATTTAACTAGTCCCCCACTGATAAATATCCAGGTTTTCTCCAATCTTTCACTGCTGAATGCAGTGCTGCAAAAAGTAAACTTGATCTAGGCCATTTTGTAGATATGCACATCTATCTGTAGGGTAACCTCCAGGACAGAGTTGCTGAGTCTAAGAGCACATACATTTGGAATTTTGATAGCTATTGCTAAATTTCCTCCATCTGGGTTGTAAAAATGTACACTCCCACCAGCAATGTGCAACAGTGCCTGTTTCCCATAGCCTTGGCAACAGAATGTGTTATCAAATTTTGGATTTTTGCCAATTTTATGGTGAAAAAATTTATCTTGGGAAATTTTAATTTGCATGTTTCTTTCTATGTGTGAAATTGAGCATTTAGAAATAGATTTAAGAATAATTTACATATTCTTTGAATTGTCTGTTTATGATATTTTCCATTTTTTCTAATGGGTTATTGATCATTTTCCTCATCAATCTCAATAGCTTTGTATATAGTAAGATGATTTTTCTAGGTCTATAATGAGTTATAAGTGTGTTTCCCAGTTTTTTTAAATGGTGGTATTTATTTTCGTCAGGCAGAGGTTTAAAATTTTTTTTATACTATTGGACTTATTGATATTTTTTGCATGGTTTCTGGATTTGGGGTCATAGTTTAAAAGTCCTCCACACTGCAGTTATCAAAAATAATCTTATCTATTCATTCACTATCTTTATTGATTTACACATATATATTTTAATATATTTTACAGAGAGGAAGGAAGAGGGACAGAGAGCTAGAAACATCGATGAGAGAGACACATCGATCAGCTGCCTCCTGCACATCCCCAGTGGGGATGTGCCTGCAACTAAGGTACATGCCCTTGACTGGAATCGAACCTGGGACTCCTCAGTCCGCAGGCTGATGCTCTATCCACTGAGCCAAACCAGTCTTGCTTGATTTATATTTTATATTTAAAGATTTGATCCATTTGGAATATATCAGAAGTGATATATAAATACAACATTAATATTTCCCAAATAGCTACCTAGTTGCCTCTCCATTATTTGTAGTTCAGTTTTCACCATTGATTTGATATTTATGTATTTTTCTGGACTTGATTTTCTATTCTACTGATTCATAAATTCATATGACATTGCTTTAATAACTGAACTTTGGAGAATATCTTTATATCTGAATATCTTTATATCTGCCAATCTACCTATTTTGATTTCCTTATCATAGTTTCCTTTGCAAATCTTCTTTGCTTATTTTCTAACATGAACTTTAGAATTCTTTGTTTAGCTACCCCCTCCCCATATTCAGCTTTATTGAGATTATGCTCAATTTAAAAATTATATTAGAAAGATCAACAAATTCTTGGTATAAGTGTATAATCACATTGAGTCAGCTTGTTCAAAAATATGGTATGCTTTCTTATTTATGTGTTCTTAGGTGTCCTGAGATGTTTTAAAGATTATTTTAATATATATCTTGTACTTATATTGTTGAATTTATTCACAAGAAAATTATCTTTTTGTTGTAGTTCTTGTTAATATAAATAGAATGTTTCCATATTGTAACCTTCTAGCTTCTTACTATTGACTATCTTTTAGTTTTGTGCTTTGCAGTATTGTTTCTGTAGTCTTTGAAAAATTGAGTTCCTGGGGTTTTTCAAATAAACAATAATATCTCTGCCATTCAGTTTTTATGCCTTAAATTCTTTTCTTGTTTGCATTTTATTGGCTAGAAGGCCAGTAAAAATTGATAAAAACAAAAAGAAAAATGGACAAGTCCACAATTATAGTGAGTATTCTTAGCACATTTTTCTAGGTCACTGATAGAAGAATCACACAAAAAATTGGTAAACAGAATGTTTGATAAACTGACCTAACTGACATGTATGGAACCCATACCCAACAACTCTACCATGCACAAAACATTTACCAAAATTGATGGTATGCTGAAATAAATCTCAATAAACCTCAAGGGACTGATGTAATCTCAAGTACGTTCTCTCACCCTAATGAAACTTAGGTAGAAACAAAAAATAAAAAGATAACTAGAGAATCCCTAAATATTTGGATTGGAAATTAAGCTATATACTTCTAAATAACCCATGGTTAAAAAGAAGAAATTAACAATGAAAATTAGAAAATATTTTCACCTAAAAGATAATGAAAATATGACCTATTAAAACATGTAATGTAGTTAAACTGTGTACCAGGAGCCATTTATGGCATTAAATATATATTTGGAAAAAAGAGAGGCTGAGAAATCAATCATCTTAATTTATATATTTTTAAAAATTCAATCTATCTTGGTCAGCAGGGAAAAATGGCAAGTTAAACCTAAGGAGTGCATAAGGAAGAATATGTAAAACTTAAAAGCAGAAATGGAATTCTGCCATAAGACCCTAGCATCACACCCTACCTGATTTTGCAGAAGGACAGCCTGACATACAGATTTTTACACTTGCCAATCCCCATAATTGTGTGGTGAGCCAATTCCTTTAAATTATTATTTTAAGTAAAATAAAAATAAACAAACTAGAAAACCTTCCTGAAACTTCTGGCTTGCTCATAATGTGCTATTTTTCTGTCTGAATTGTGGCAGTTGGGATGTCTTTACATTTGAGCTTGTTAATGTGTGTACTTTTCTATATTTTACCAACATGCTAACATTTATTAAGCATGTAGTATATGTGTGTGTGTGTGTAAGATCCTGTAGGGCACGGTTATCGCTTCCTTTCACCCCTTGGTTAGCATCACCCAGATAGAAGAAGCCACTTCTTACTAATTGGCTCAAGGGCCTAACAGTTTGAGTGCAGACCAGCTCTGCAAGTCCATTCTGAGAGCAGGACCTCACCAGGCTTAGGCCGGAGCGTCCATCGCTTTGATTGGCAGAGTCCACTTTGGTGCTTCCCAGTTCATGACAGTTCCTTGTGCCACATTTAAATTTCCAAAGTGGTCGCGCTGCGGATGGCTAGGAGGCCCACGCTGCTCTGAAGCTTGAGGGACTCGGTGTCTGACTCCGCCATCTGGAAACAGTTGGCAGGCAGCTAAAAGAACGCGCTTGCTGTGGCCCCCGTGTGCCTGGGTGCGGGGGAGGCAGGGGATTTGTGGAGATTAGTGCCTTGCCTCCACACTAACCAGATTACTTATCTTCTCAGCAATGAAGCTAAAAGGATGGTGATACACGTTAGTATTTGAGGAGGACTTGTTGGCATAATTAAATTGTTGATGACATCAGCAATGTGTGCCTCCTAGTATATCCAGATGGAAGGTTCAGGTTATAAAGTTAAAGAAATGCAAACATTTTGACTTACAGAGGTGGTGAAATTGTGAGTAAATTTCTTTCTCTTAATATTGTAATAATGGTTTTGTTTATGTAACCAAGAATGATAATAAAATCATACCAAAGCACTCCCCCCAAAAGCAGAAGGATGATCTTTATTACATATATATTCAGACAAAAGAAAAATAAAACACTAAACCAGCACTTTATACAAATTACATGGAGACATTTCTTAACTAATTTGAAAATTTAATCAGGAAATTTGGTGAAATTTGACCTGACATTTGCTTATTTACATGGGCCAGAAACAGAAAAATGACTTTCCATTTATAAATACGAAACTAAATTTGGATTAAGTTTTAGAACTCATTATTTTGACAGGTTTAGATGTCAGAGCTGACATGTACTGATGAAAATATTTCTTCGAGTGTATTTAACATATGGCCTCCAGCTACTGGGAAGATTTTTGCTGTTATAACAAAAGGTGGCTTCTGAGTTGATGGATGAATGTTTTAATCAGAATCTGGTCTCAATCTGGGCACTAAAACATACCAGAATGTGTTTGGCTTGTTTCTTTGTGATGAAATATATTTATATCCAAGAATGTCAACATCTTTATTTATTTCTAATAAACTAATATTTATTGAGCTTTACTTTGGGCAGGGCCCTGCATACCAGAGTCTATACACAAGCAGTTGCCAGCTAAGTAAATAGTTGCTTGGAACTAGGAACTCATTTCCTTGCGAAAATAATATTATACGCAGTGGTAGTATCTGAGAATAGTCCAGAAAAGGAAATTTAACTCAGTGTGTAGCTGAGCTTTGTGCTGCTGCAAATACTAGCCTGATGCTGGCCGCTGGGAGCAGGAAGCCCTCAGTGGAGGTGAGTTGTGTAAGTAGGGAAAGGGAAAGTCAAAGACCAGAAGGAAATGAGAAAGGGAGGGAGATGAAGGAGAGGAGGATAGGGAACAAAGAGGGAAAACGGGAGTAGGAGAAGAAAAGCAGAAGAAGGTGGAGGAAGTGGCCCCATTTGTTATTTTCTACCACAGGACCGTGTTCACTGGTATTTCTTTGGCAGCTTCTCCTGTATTTCTGGCTTCCAGGTTGCTCACCCCCCAGGCAGAGATTTGTGTCTTGCAATTACCATTTTCCTTTTCTCAAAATGTCTTGAATTCACTGTGGATCTCATGCAGGTATAAAGAGGAAATCCATCTGCCCAACTGGTGTGGCTCAGTGGTTGAGTGTCGACCTATGAACCAGAGGTCACAGTTCTATTCCTGGTCAGGGCACATGCCCAGGTTGTGGGCTCAATCCCCAGTAGGAGGCAGTTGATCAATGATTTTTTCTCATCATTGATGTTTCTCTCTCTCTCTATCTCCCTCTCTTCCTTCCTCTCTGAAATCAATAAAAATATATACATATAAAGAGGAAAGCCATCTGATTGAACTATCTCTAAGCTATGAATGGCTAATCTTGTATATTTACGACTTGTTTGAGTTGTTAAAATAGAAGCAGACGGATATTTAATTGCTGGAACTGTGGGTCCCATAAAAAAGCAAAATGGGACATCCCGACCTTTTGGAATTAGGGGTTGGAACCTCTGGTCAGGGCAAACCCTATGGATAAGCCTGTGACACTGCTTGGAATCCGTGGTGGTCAGCTCCCGAAGGCTGGCCCCAGTCTTCAGTCTCTTCTCCATTCCACTTCTGAGCCACAGAAACTCTGAGAGCTTTGTAGCAGAAGGAGGCACCTATATACACTTGGTTTTGTAAGGTGGCTATTGGCAAGATGGTAACAATCTCTACCTGTGCTCGACATTATTGGGCCCATGTTGAAGATGAGAAAATTGAGGCACGTAGGAACCAAAGGCGTATCCTTTTCAGCACAAGGAGTACATGCAAGTGACTTTGATAGTACCAGCCGGTACTGTCCAGGATGGCAGCCACTTGTTGCATGTGGCTATTGCGTGCCTGAATTGTGCAACCGGGAACTGAATTTTTAATTTTATATACTCTCACTGAACTTACATTTGAAAGCTAATATGCAATTTAGTTATTGGAAGACTTTTAAGGAAGTTTGGAATAGCTTGGGTATTTGAATCTATTTATTTAACTGTAAGTTTTATAAACTCTAAATATAGATCAAGTATTGCCAGTGACATGTAGTTTTTGAAGTCTGAGCACCCTCTGCTCCCACTGAGGGCAGCTATGAAAAGTCACTTAAGCTTCTGAGCATCCCAAAGGAGTCGCTGAAGCCTTTGTTGATCCTGTGTTACAGTCCATGTGATCCTTTGGCCCAACTTACACTTTTCTCTTCACTTCCAAACGGGTCGGTTCTAAGAGTTTTTCTAAATAAATCTTCTGCCTACCAATACCTGTCTCAGATTCTGCTCCCTGGAAACCCAACCTACCAGAATTAATTAATTAATTAATAAGTTGATTTTAGAGAGGAAAGGAGAAGAAGAGACAGAGATAGGAACATCAATGATGAGAAAGAATCATTGCTCGGTTGCCTCCTGCACGTCCCCCACTGGGGATCAAGCCTGTAACCGGAGCATGTGCCCTGATTGGGAATCGAACCATGACTTCCGGGCTCATATAGGTTGATGCTCAACCACTGAGCCAAGCCAGCCAGGCAAAATGTATTTATTTTTAAATAATATAATAAACACCTGGGGCTTCTGGGACCTCAAACATTTGGGGTCTTCAATATGCACTCTTTTAGGTCACAGCCAGTCAGCAACCTCATGAGGGCCCACTGTGTGAATAACCATTAACTGAGGGCTGGGAAGGAAAGAATGGCCAGGGCGTGGGTGGACTAGAGGAACTCCAAGGTTGTTCCCTGAGCCTCTACAAAAATAATTGTTACTATAAAAGGAAATCTTGCCCTGAATGCTCAAAACTAAAAAAAAAAAAAAAAAAAAAAAAATGATGGACGCCATTCTCTGGGTGATTGTGGCTACAGGAGGGAAGGAAAGAGGTTCAGCGAGTACATCGAGGAGGAGAATTCCTCCTAGTGGGCAAAGCTTTGAACAGTCCACGTCATTGTCCATTTGCACGGAGAGAGAGTGGCCCGCGGAAAGCATGTGCACTGCTTCCTGGTGGTCTTCCATGGTTTAGCTCATGGCTGGAGACCCAGGGGGAGCAAGTCTGGAGGGTGGGAAAGAGGGAGGTTTGGAGAAGACTTAGACACATTGGCTTCTCCGAATTAACAGAGTGTGAGAACGTGTGTGTTCCTTGAGGCCTCTCACAAAAGACTCCTTGCAGCAGGGAGGGATTTTAATAATCAGAAGAACAGAGAACTATCCTTGACAAAGGCAGATCTACCGACTGCCGTTACTCAGGGTGCAGTTTGACGGTACAACCCCAGGATGCCACTGTGGTGCTCCGGGATGCTCAGCCAGGCACCACGGGGGAGGCTGAGTGCTTGGGATTCTTTCTCTCATAGGGAGGGCAGTGATTTGTCTTCATTGAGACAGATTCTTACATTTCAATTTATTTTCTTATCTACAATATGTCTACTACCATACCTAGACAAGGAAGAGTCAGGTTCACATGGCCTTATATCCAATTGCAGAAATAAAGACTGCATTACTGATCCAAATTTCATTACTTATCCCAAATTCTTTTCTCTTTCTTCCCTCTTTGTCTAAATGATCTATATTCTGGAAAAATTTCAGAAACTTAATCTTTCAACTCAAATTAAATTAATAAAAATTTTAGCAGTCATATGCTTATGTTCTTTTTCTATGATGGTTTCTTTCCTATATGTATGTATTATGAGTGAAGCATCATTATTTTTAAAATCCTTACCCAAGGGTATATTTTTTTAATTGATTTTTTGAGAGAAACAGGAGGAGGGAGGAGAGAGAAAGAGAGAGAGAAGCAGCAAAGTGAGAAATTTCTTTGTTTGCTTCTGCTGTGTGCCCCGACTGGGGATTGAACCCACAACCTAGGTATATGTCCTGGGAATCAAACCCACAACCATTTTGGTATAAGGGCTGATGTTCCAACTTACTGAACCATCTGGCCAGGGCAGGTGCAGCATCTGTTTATTTTTCTCTGCAAATTCTAATTAGAGTTTTTTCACTTTAATTTTCTTCTGTTCTTTATTTTTCCTCCAAGGTTGTTTAATCTTTTAATCATCTTTGACTTTCTATTTCACATTTTAAGCTTTCCATTTCACAGTCTGGTGATTGTGGCTGTTTGACAACGAAACACTAGCAAAGCTCCCCAGAAACCTGTGTTGGTGCGTGAGTCTCGCTGACTGTGCTGAGCTCAGCTCTTGTGAGCGAGAAGGCAGCCAGCCACTGGGTCCTCAGAGGGTCTCGGAATATCAGAACGAGACGGTTTGCTGCGGCGTGCTGTGACCCCACACTGGGTGTGCGGGTTCTTACCAGAAGATTCACTCGCATGTTTTGTAGAGACAAAGTGTCAGCTTAATTTTTAACGTTTTCTCCTGGGCTTGGAAATGTATCCAGTTGCCAGATGTCTTGCAAGCAGTTCTGTTCGAGGGAAATGTCAGGAGTGTCATTCTGTGTTCAGACTTTCCATGAGTGACCCTGTTTCTATCTCATTTCTCATCCTGCCTCCCATTGCCTTTATCTTCTTGGTCCTTTTCTGTTCAGCTCCTTAACACTTCCTCCATCTGCTTTGTTGTTACAGAAAGATTTTGAAATCTCCGGTGGATCTCTCTTGGGTTCTTTGTTGAGAGAGCAGATAAAGAAACCCCTCGGCTGAGTTTGTCACTTGGAACCAGGAATCGTGGGTCCTCCGGGTTGTAAATGGCTCTTTAATGTGCTCAAAGTTTAGAGTCAGCCAGGACAGTGTACCCTACTCTGGTAGAATGCTCATGGCTTATAGTGTACTTTCTCATTTGATCCTTACTACTCTGGGGTCCCTGGAGCTGGAAAGTGTCACTGGGGAGGGAGCAGTTGGTCGAAATAAGAAGACACCTCTGCTCTCGGCCAGAATGCTAATGGAGAGGTAGGCCAGGCTGGGATAAGTGTCCAGTGTGGGCTTGGAGGTGGAAGCAGGTGAGTAGGGTTATGGGAGCAGCACGGTCTCCTCAGTGGTTGCTGACTCAGAGCTGGTAGCAGGGGGAGATGGGAGAGGAGCTAAGTGCGAAGCCGGAGGTGGAGCTGAAAGAGTGTCGGAGGTGATGTAAGCCATCGGGTCTATGAGAACTTGGAGCAGAAGCCCTGCTGATGAGGGTAAGTTTGAAGCCAGAAAAATAACACCGTCAGCAGTGTCACTGGCGCACACAAAGGACAATGATAGATCGCACAGTCCCCCTCTCACATTTCCGGGCTAATGGAAGCGACAGTAGTATGGATGAATGAAAGCCACAGCTTGCCCATTAGTTTCAGCTTTCTTCCCCAAAGGCCTTTCACTGGAACTTGCAAAATGTGCATTTTTCCTCTTTGTCCTTCCTGTCCCAGCCCTCTAGAAGAGACCATAGGACCAAAGAGGCAAGACCCTGGAGAGAGAGGAAGAGATGAGGGGCACCCCCACACTGGCTGATTGGAAACCAGGCTGGTTGGCACCGTGGCACTCCCTGACTAATGTTTAGATGGGGCTAGGGCGGGTACAGGCACTGGGCCAAGCATTTGAACGGTTCCCCTAAGCTGGTGGTGTCGTGCCCTCCCCATCGCCTTCTCTCCAGCACAGGGGACCCGTACAGCAACAACAGTAAACCAGGCTTTGCGGGCCCTGGACTCACTGCTCCTCAGCTGTGCTGAGAGCTCTTTCCTGTGCCCCTCGACCCGCCTCTGAAGGCCGCTACGGGCTCTGCCCTGATGATGGAGGAATGCTATCTGCCCCGGGAGGTTTTAGTTGCTTTTCTTTATCTCTTCCGGCTCCTCCTCTGAGAAAATTTGCTGGAACAGGTGCTTTTCCCCCCTCCCTGCTCATTCCTGGCAGCAGCCAACATCATTCGAAGCCTGTCCCTCTGCATTTGCCAAGCAGAGTCATAATAGCCTCATCGGCAGTGAGTCTGCAGCTTTCCCAGTGTCCTGGCTCTGTTTCTCTCTCGTTCTGTTTCTCTCGGTCTTTGTGTCTCTCTCCACCAGAACATTTGGTCGAATATTCCAGAGCTCTTTAGGAAAGCAAGCCTCGGACCTTACCCTGTGCCAAGTAACAGGCATGATGCTTACCCTCACCCTTCAAACACAAGCATGAAAAGGTTTCACACCTCCCTGGTTCTCTAAATAAAAATACCCCATAGCTGTTTTCCTCTGAGCAGAGGGAGCTGCTTCTATCCAGAGGCCCCTCTTCCTGCAGGGCAAACCCCAAAGCCGGCAAATAATCATTCATTTATGAAAATGAAAGATTCATGAGGGACTCTGCTGGGCTGCCAGCAGAGTTCAGACAGGTTCTGATCTTACTTTAATTTAATTAAGCGGTGTTTATTTAATCAGCCCAGAGATATGTATCCTCAGGCAGGAATTTGCTGAACTGTTTCTGTTTGTGGGAGGAGGAGGAGGAGGACTGTAGTCTACCCATCATTTTGTGAAAGGTTTGGGCCCAGGAGGCAGGCTGGCTGGTGGTCTGGGTTCAGCCCAGGTGCTGCGGGGACACTGCATTCAGCAGCTGTGTGTGTGTGTGTGTGTGTGTGTGTGTGTGTGTGTGTGTGGCCCCAGGGTCTCATTCTGCGACAGGAGTGTCGGAGGAGCCAGACCTGCCAGCTGTCTGTGTTCTCAGCCGCCACAGGGCGACTGCAGGAGAGAAGCGAGGCTGCACTGTGGCTCAAGGAGCGTTTGCTCAGAGCCTGTCCCACACATCTCCTCTGGGTGCTCGGTGAGCCTGCTGATTTCCAGGCCCCACACCCAGCCTGGCTGAATCACCGGAAGTTTAAGAGCTACCGTGTCCCCAAGTATTACGATCCTCGGAAGTACTTCCATTTTAAGAACGGAGGTGGGGTGGGGAGAGGACAGTGACGGAAACCCCTGTAGAAGGAATCACTGGGGTGGGTTCCAGGCGCAGTGGGGAGACATTTGGGAACAAGGTTGTTGTCCTTAGTCCTCACTGGACGACATATTTTTATTGATTTTAGAGGGAAAGGAAGAGAGAGAAACATCAATGTGCAAGTGAAACATTTGGTTGCCTCCCATAGAGAGCCCACCACACGGCTATATGCTCTGACTGGGAATCCAACCTGTGACCTTTAGGTGTATAGATCAATGCTCCAACCCAGCTGAGCCACTCCAGCCAGGGCTAGAAACAGAATTTTCCAAAGCCTCCCAAATCCCTCCACGTAGAGGACAGAGTCTTGTCGTCTTCGTGTAAGGGGGGATTTGAGGGGAACTGCTGTGCTGTGGTGGGTCGAAGCAGGGTGATTTGAGTGGATGTCCGAGCTGATGGTATAAGGCCCAGTGTGAGTCCAAGGCCTGAGAACTAAGGGCACCCGTATCCAAGGGCAGGGGAAGATGGATTTCTCTGCTCAGGCAGAGGGCAAAGGTGTCCTTTGTCTACCTTGCTGTCCTATTCAGACCCTCAAGTGGTAATAAATCTCTCTGTGTATATCTGTTTCTCTGAGACCTCTGACTAATACACTGTCCCCACCGAAAGCCTCCTCGGTCTGAGACGGACAGTGGTTATAGCTGGAGTCATAGGATTCAGCCATTGACTAAGAAGGTTAGACCTTCTTCTTTTGCCTCATTTTGCTGAGTGACTCTGATATTAATAGAGAGGAGAGTAGAACCTGCTTTTATTTCATTTTTTTACCAACAAACATACTTACACTTAACATTCTTATTTATATTAACTCTATAATCCCTCCCTAAGACATTGTAATATATGTATAAGTTGCCCTATTTTGAGGAAATTGAAGGTCATATTGCCTTAAAGAACATAACCCAGCCATAGTCTAATTCAATAGTCTAATTCAAATTTTCCTCTAGGCTTATGCCATCCAATATGGTGGTCACTAGGTACATGCGGCAGTTGAGCACTTGAAATGTGGTTAGACTAAATTGAGATGATCTGTAAGAGTAAAATACAAAAATTTAGTACAAAAAAAGTAAAATATTTTGTTAATGTTTATGCTAATTACACATGGAAGTGATACAATTTTGAATATATTACCTTAAATATAGAATTGAAATTAATTTCACCAGTTTCTTTTTACTTTTCAAATGTAATGTGGATATTATAAAATACTAAATTATACATATGGCTGGCATTTGTGGTCAGCATTATCTACTGGATGACATTGTTCTAAATCAAACCTGACATGTTTTCAGACTCACAACCTCAGGTCACACCAATATAGCTCTCAAATCACCCCAAGATTCCTGGGAGGTGAGAGAAAACCCAACAGATTGTATGGTAGCTAAGCCCTTGTTTTTCATGTTTTGCTATTTCCTCCTGAAAGGAAAGAAACTGGGCACCATGGGGAGTAACCCAGGGAGGGACCAGATGCTCATAATTAGACAACTTTCTTTGAAGTGTGATCTTGTGTCTAAAAGGTCTTTGCAAACTTATTTTGGGTTAACAAAGAGCTGGGGAAAAGTGCAGACCTCTGAGCCAGAAACTTCCTCCTCCACATTAGCGTTGTCTGAGTATGTCGGAAGAGATAGGGTACCCTCTGCACTGAGAAGTCTGTTATCACAGGGGCAGACAAGCTAACCAAGAGGGCTAGAAAGGGAGTGTAAAAGCCTGACCAGAAAGAAACTCATCCATTGAAAGCAAGTGATTCCTTTCACTTATTCATTCATGTAGCAAATTTTTACAATAAGTTAGTTATTGTTACTAATTGTCTAATGTTACCTACCAGGCATGACTGTTCCCAGGTCCAGGGATAAAGTGATGATCTGCCATCACTAGAGGTGGTTATCAACCCTGTGGAAGATGGCTCACTATCTCCTCTAGGTTACATTCAGGCAGGTGGGAAGGGGAAAGAGAAAGTGAGAACACTCGCCTTCCTTCCAAGGATGTTGAAGGTCAGATTGCCTTAAGGATCACCCAGGACAGAAAGAGGGAGAGGGAGAGAGAAAGAGAGAAAGATTAATGTGAATGTGAAACACACATCACTTAATTCACATTCCATTGGTCAATACCTAGTCACAGGGAGTCTGGGAAATGTAGTCTTTATACAGAATCACATGTATCCTGCTTAAAAAAAAATTTGAATGAAGGAAGAAGAAAACAGAATTGAGGGACAATTCTCAGCACTGATAAACTGCACAACTACTGTGCTGACCATGTCAACAATAGGATTGCATTACTGCAAAAAAACCAGAGTCTGACAATTCTTGATAAATCTAACAGGATTTACTTATTTAAGGATAGAGAAGGAAGACAGCGTGGTCAGGACTCGTATTAGAGAGATCAGCATCATTTTCCAGGGCATTGAGAGGTGAACGCTTCCAGAACACAAAATTCTCTCTAAGAGAACACACCCAGTTGCATACGATAATACCCGAGAGAGTGGGGCTCATGTTAAATTTTCAAGAAGCCTAAGAAGAAACAAAATGGGGTAATGAGATGGAAGAGAGTTGTGGTGGAGGGTGTCTGGCTATTTATTAGCAAGTGTGTACCTCTAGGGAGTGAATATTTGAGCCCCTGAAGGGTAGGAAAGCGTTCCAGGCATAGGGAACAGCAGATGCAGAGAGTTTGAGATAAAGATTAGCTTTGATGGGTAATCGAAGCAAAGTTTTCCAGAGTGACTGGAGGGTCATGAGTGAGAAAGAGAGGGAATACAGAGAAGGAAAAGGAAGAAGAAGGGAGAAGGATGGCAGCTCTCACGTTTAGCACTGGGGGGTAGGGAGCATTGGTTTCAGACAGGGGGAAAGTAGCAACTGCTTCATCAGGTATCCCCTGTGGTTGTCCCTCGCAGATTTCCATTCGAATGGCCCCAACTAGAGCTAAGAAAGGGAATTTGGCATCAGCTTTCTCCAAGCTCATAGTCTTCTTCTTTCCTTCCATTCATTTTCCTTATCTGTTTACTCAGGACAAAAATACCAGCCCTGCCCAGCCTTCCTCCCAGGGTTGCCATAAAATCAGATGAAAGAGGAGGCGTGGCCGTGGCTGTCCTGTGAAGTGTGAGTTCTGGGGGAGGGGAGTGTCCCACACCCAGTGAAGACTCATATCCTTATCTGTATTGTGATGATATCAGTTGGTTTCATCAATTTTCAGGCCTTGACTACAGATCTGTTTTTATTTCAAAATACCTTTCTTTTCCCAATGTACTAATTAATGATGGGTTTGTTTTTCTTGTAAAAGTGGGTGCTAAGATATTTTTAGGAGATTCCCCTTTGTCAAGGGCCCCTGAGGCTTGGTGCAGAGGGATGTGTGTTGTAGCCAATGAAACATTTAGGTTATTTGTTGGGTGAGAGCCTTGCCATCTGCATCCCTACAGATAGCCTGGCCAGAGTGACTGGGTTGAGTGCCATCCTGTGCAGTGAAAGGTTGCCAATTCGATTTCTGATTGGGTTGTGGGTTTGATCCCCTGTTGTGGAGCCTATGGAAGGCAACTAATCTCTCTCTCTCTCTCTCTCTCTCTCTCTCTCTCTCTCTCTCTCTCTCTCTCTCTCTCTCTTTCTTTCTTTCTCTTTCTCTCCTCTCCCCGCCCCCAAGCATGTTCTCAAATGAATATTTTTAAAAATGCATATATGGGTATGACTTTACATAAAAGTCAACATTTTCTGAATTTCTTTGCATGACAACCTAGACATACTCTGTTTTAAAAAGTATTAAACTCTGTTTATTTTCTCTGTCTGTGCCATATGCTTTTCCCAGAAAACTTTGAAAATTTTGCTTAGCACAGGACTTTGGAACCATTTTTTTTTCAAAGTTACTTTCCATTCCTGGGGGATAGGGAGTTGAGAGATGGTTGTGGGTAGCTAACTTCTTTAACTCCAATTCCATCTGAGTGTTAATCATTTATATCCACCCACCTGTCCACTCATCCTTCCACTGAACATCTTCTGTATACCAGGTTCCATGGCAATATAAGGGACTGCACGTACAAAAATGAAAGAGACAGTCCATGCCCTTAAGGGCCTTAATGTCTAAAAGGGAAGACAATGCATGTGGCATTACAGAGCAGTGTGCCAGACACTGTGAGAAGGAATGTATGGGGGAGGGGGTGCAGAGGACCATCCCTGTTCCAGGAGTGATGGCTGAGGAAACCTTCCCAGAGGCGATTACGCCTGCACTGAGTCTTGGCGGATAAAGGGGGTCAGGGAAGGCTTTCCACCTAGTGGAACCAGTAAGTACAAAGGCATATCCTGGGGTGGAGCGTTTGCATGGTACCAAAGCTACAGTGTATTTTAATACAGTCAGAGCGTTGGACAGGATGGGGATGGAGAATGCTAAATGATGCTGGGAAGGTAGATTCTCATGGCAGCTGCATAGATAAGAACAAGAAACCAAAGCAGTTCGCCCCTTCACGCACTCCTGCCTGGATAAACATAAAAAAATTATAGACTTTTTTCCTTTGGAAAAATAAAAAAAAAACCTACTTACTAGTTTAAAAGTATAGGATCTCTCTCTCTCTCACACACACACACACACAAAATCACTCAGAAATAATTAATAAAAATATTTTATGTGGTTTCAGGGCTTCTGTTTTTCTGCTGGGCTTTCAATATGATCTCTGCCTACTTTCCTTTTGTTTCAGGGCTTCGAGGGAAGTCAAAGCCTCTTTTCCTGGGAAAATGGTGC
>PVJN01036156.1:0-21667 GCA_004026805.1 Lasiurus borealis | reverse complement strand
GCTGGAGGCAGCCAACCAACGATTCTCTCTCATCCTTGATGTTTCTGCCTCTCTCCCCCTCTCCCTTCCTCTCTAAAACAATAAACAAGTTTTTGTTTTGTTTTGTTTTTAAAAAAGAGACGAGTCTGAATGAGGAGTTTCCTCTCCAGGTTAGTTTTTGAGAACCATTTCGGTAAAAGATGCACCACCTTTCTTGAATACTAGATGGTGCCAGTGAGTTAATCTTTCTGGGATAAATCTCAGTGTAGCGCCAGGTTAAGGTTTTTCAAGTTTCTCCATCTCCCCTGAAGTTTATTTAGAATATCGTTACCTCCCTAAAATATGTTGTGCTTTTATACACTTCAGCCAGTTATGGAATATCGAGGCTCAGCAAAAAATCACTAATTTTCTGCTTTCAGAACTTTTACAGTTGGAGAGGAAGACATAGACAGCATGCTATAATGAACTCCTATAATTCAAGGAAGAAATAAGTGGTAAATAGAGAATAAGATGTGGAATGCAGCCCTGGCCAGTGTGGCTATGTGGTTATAGCATAGGCTGCATATGGAAGGGTCACAAGTTCGATTCCCGGTCCGGAACACATACCTGGGTAGCTGGTTCGCTCCATGCCCTCCAGTGGGGGTGCCTGTGGGAGGCCACCAGTGGATGTTTCGCTCTCTCACGTTGATAGTTTCTCTCTCATCCCCCCTCCCTCCTTTCCACTCTCTGAAAAGCAGTGGAAAAAATATCCTCCCGTGAGGATTAACAACCGCAAAAACCAACAACCAAAAAAAGAAAAGTGGAATTCTGTAGAAGCAGCAATCTCTTTTCATTATTAATCTGCCAATTATTTATCCAGTACTTTCTGTGTGTTCAGCCTTGTGCTAGATGCTGGTTTATAAAGAGAAAGCAAAATCAATACTCTCATAATTCACAACCTAGTGAGTGGAGGTAACCAAGAAAGGCATTATGGAGTAGGTGAAACTTGAGCTTAAGACTGGATGACCTGGGCTTGTCAGATAGAAAAATTGCAGGCTCCCAAAGAAGGATGAAAGTTCATAGCATGTTCTGAAATAGCAAGGATTCCAGAGTGGTTAAACTATAGGAAATTAATCCTGAAAAGACACTTCCGATTTTATCTCAGATTTGCCTTGAATTTTACTGGACAATACAACGGATTTAAAATAAAATTTAAATATGTATTTCCAGGAGAAATTTTACATGAGGCATAGCTATCATAAATTACACTTCTGGCTATACTCATTTACATGGTATTAATGATTGTAGGTTATTTAAACTAGTTTTAAGAGATATGGCAGGTAGTAAGAGTAGATTTTCACTGATTAAATTCTACTTTGAATATGATGTAAGGAATTCTCTCTCTCTTTTTTTTTTTAAATATTTTATTGCTTTCTTACAGAGAGGAAGAGAGAGGGGTAGACAGTTAGAAACATGGATGAAAGAGAAACATCGATCAGCCGCCTCCTGCACACCCCCAACTGGAGACGTGCCCGAAACCAGGATACATGCCCTTGACCGGAATCGAACCTGGGACCCTTCAGTCCGCAGGCTGACACTCCATCCACTGAGCCACACCGGCTTTGGCTCTCCTTTTTTTTTTTTTTTAATTAATAGGTTATCATGGCATGTGTAACCTCACCAGGGGCTCCAGTTATAAAACTTAAAAAAAAAAGTGAGGGAAGTGCCCACAGGTGGGCACCAAGCGGGTGCCAGGCCAGAAGCCTCTGCCTCAGTCTGTGGCCCTGGGCACCCGCATTGTCCCCTAGCCCGACCCTTCCTTTTCTGGTAAAAAGGAACTCAAAATAGATTTGACATTAAAAACAAAGAAGCCGATGAATGGGGTTGGAAAAAGAAAACATAGCTTTCTGGTTTTGTCATTAAAAAATAGACTAATAAAGGTTGAAACTGAGAACAATGTAGGCAGGGTTTTTTTTGTGTGTTTTTTTGTTTTGTTTTGTGTTTGTGGGTTTTTGAGGTTTTTTACACCAGTTTGGTGGAGTTGCCAACAAATTTCAAACAAAGACATGCCAGCTATGTTTCACTATTCAGCCACAGTCACACACTACCCTCAGCGCAATGGCAGCTGCTGCCCAATGATGAGAAGATTACACCATTTCAGAGAGAAGCAGTGCCATTGTTTGGAGGAGAAGAATTAAAAATAAAATAAAATCCAACAAAAAATATATATATAAAAAAACAAACACAAGTGGGAAGGAGAATTCTCTTCATTGACGTTCACATATCAAATCGTCTGATAAATGTTGAAAATACATATATAAAGGTTTTAGAATAGAAAATACATATTTTTAAATCTTGAGATAGTTAGGGCCTGCTTTCATGGAGCACAGACTAAGAAGACTTAAGGAGAAGATAGATTTCACCATTAAAAATAATTATTGTAATAAAAACATCATAGGTAGAATTTAAGGTCAGGAGAAAGAGATAATGCAACATAAATACAAAGTCTTTGTAACCATCTTATATAAATCAGTAAGGGAAATACAATCCAGTAGAAAAATGAGCACACTTCCAAAGAAAAAATTCATTTCAAAAGTTGTTTATGCCCCCATGATATTAGGTAAATACACATATGACCAGCAAGATAATTCTAGGAGTATTCTTTTTTTGAAACACATTTTTATTGATTTCAGAAAGGAAGGGAGAGAGAGAGAGAAACATCAATGTTAAGAGAATCATTGGCCAGCTGCCTCCCGCACACCCCTACTAGGGATCGAGCCTGCAACCTGGGCATGTGACCAGAATTGAACCTGGGACCCCTCAGTTCGAAGTCCGATGCTCCATCCACTGAGCCAAACCAGCTAGGGCCTAGGAGTGTTCTAAGTCCTGAAACATACTAAGAACGAAAAAGAATATTACAATGAATCTGTGTTCACATCTGATCTATTTCTTTATAAATCCGTGTTTTCACCTATCAAATCTGTTTAAGGTCAGATAGACCCGCTAGTGAAGACTTCTAACTAATTCATCACGTCAGTTAGGAAGATTGCCCAGCCCTGGCCAGTGTGGCTCCGTTGGGCACAATCCCATGCACCAAAGCGTTGCCAGTTCAATTCCCTGTCAGGAATCAGGGCACATGTTCTGCTTGCTGGCTCCATCCCTGGTAGGGAGCATGCAGGAGGCCACTGATAGATGTTTCTGTCTTTTCCCCTCTTTTCCTCTCTCTAAAAAAATTAATTTTAAAAAATATTTAAAATTAAAACACTTAGAAAAAAAGAAAGAAAACTGCCAGGCATTTTTGTGGGGCGAGTTTAAACTTTTACATATAAATTGAGATTTTCTTTACACAACTACCTTTGTCACACCAAAGCTCAGAAAAAGAGTTTAGCCTATTTAAAATTTTTCTGATGTGTTGAATAATTTTAGATAACCAACTATATACTATATGTGGTTTTATTGTCCTATTTAGAGATTAAAATGGCTTCCAGAGGAAAGACAGAGACAAGCAAATTAAAGCAGAATTTGGAAGAACAGTTGGATAGACTAATGCAGCAATTACAAGATCTGGAGGAATGCAGGTAATAGTATAATTATATGCTCTTATACTATAAAAATGGCTTTTTTTCTGCAGCACGATTAAAACTCCATGAGTTCAGGCCATGTGTGACTTTTACTTCTGTAGTGTTCTGCACAGTGCTTTGGTGCAGAAATTCAGTCACTATAGGCTTTGGGTCATAAAGGCTGGGAGGTGAAAGTCTTTCATTGAATTACAAAGCAAGTGTGGACTTGGGCAAGATACTTAAGTCTCCATTTCCATATATGTGAAGTGCAAATAACACCTACCTTGTCTTCAGTATTTAAAATAACCCTGATAGGGTGCTAAAATAATAATTTATAATAGGTTCTACTTGAACTTCTGGTGTATTTTTAGCCTTGACTGCTTAAAAGACCAAGACTCTTCAGCCATGGTAAATATTACTAATGAAGGAGCCAACAAAAGGCTTGGATGTAGTAGTGCTCCATAAATAGCAACTGTTGTTATTTGTCGTAAATGTTGAATAAATGCTTTGTTTGATGCATAAAAACAGCCTCTTACTCAAATGGCAAGTACTGCATTCCTTTTGTATTTCAAGGTGCACAAAATTTTACCTACCATTCATGGTAATGACAGCTATTACCTATTACATGCCAAGCACTTTTCATATTTCACTTAATGCTCCTTGCAGCCCTATAAGGAGGGCACTATTGTTATCAGTTTAGAGATACAGAAAGTGAGCTTTGCTCTGTTAACTATCTTGCCCAAGTTTATAGCATTGATTTATAGACTGCTGAAAAGATTATTATGTCATTTAAGGGTGCCTCATTTTGATAAAAGAAAAATGTTTAAAGTAACCACATTGCAGCAAAATGCCCACATTTTTAATATCTAAATACACCCATCATTAGTATTTTGATATTTCCTTTTAGCCTTTTTCCCCCAAGGTATTTTTTTTAATATATGCATCTGAAGTCTTAGCGTACAAATACTAACATGGCTGTTTTCACTTGGAACCTGTATTTTGTATATTATAATCACTCCTTCAGAGAGGAACTTGATGCAGATGAATATGAAGAAACCAAAAAGGAAACATTGGAGCAACTAAGTGAATTTAATGATTCGCTGAAAAAAATTATGTCTGGAAATATGACTTTGGTAGATGAACTAAGTGGAATGCAACTGGTAAGCATAATTACTTAACTAGATGACACAGTTAGATCATCTTTTTCTTTCCTTTTCTTTTTTTTGGGGGTATATTTAAGATAGAAAATGTATCTTTTTTTTAGGTTTAACTTCTAGGTAAGAATCCACTTGTAGATAAAACAGCTTATGCTTCCAGATCTTTATTTAGTTACTAGAGGCCCAGTGCATAGATTTGTGCACTGGTGGGGTCCCTCAGCCTGGCCTTGGATATAGGGCCAAAACCAGCCGTCTGACATCCCCCAAGGGGTCTCAGATTGCAACAGGGCACAGGCCAGGCCCAGGGACCCCACCAGTGCATGACTGGGGCTGGGGAGAGACGCGGGAGGTTGGCCAGCCTGGGAGGGACTGTGAGAGGGCTCCAGAGTGTATCTGGCCCATCTCCCTCAGTCCTAATTGGCCGGACTCCAGCAGGCCTACCAGTCAGAGCATTTGCTGCCTGGAGCGGTTGAATGGCCTTAACATATCATTAGTATATTATGTTTTGATTGGTTGAATGGATGACTGGACACTTAACATACTTGTATTAGGTTTTTATTATATAGGATATACTTGACTCCAGTGACATGCACAGAAATAGCAAATGGAAACTAAAATTGTAACAGTATTTGGTAAATAAAGACCTGTTAATAATTGAAAGCTCACCAATCAATTGCAACATCTGATTCATTGGGATATTTTGGTTAGTTTCGCCTTGTATTTCTAGGCTATCCAAGCAGCTATCAGCCAGGCCTTTAAAACCCCCGAGGTCATCCGATTGTTTGCAAAGAAACAACCAGGTCAGCTTCGGACAAGGTTAGCGGAGGTAAAGTTTCTTTAAATTGATCCAAATGCTTTGTGTATTTTTTTTTCTTAGCCCAACAATTGGCTCATGTTATTCTGAAGTTTAAAAAGTGGTCACTTGAGAAGGTACAACACCAAGAGAGAACCCTAATGTATACTGTTTCAGTGTAGGTCCATCCATTGAAACCGATGTCCCGTTCTGGTGGGAGATGTTTGTAATGGAGAGGCTGTGGATGAGTGGGGGCAAGAGATATATGGGAAATCTCAGTTCCTTTCTCTCAGTTTACTGTGAACCTAAAGCTGCTCTAAAAAACGTCCATTTAAAAAAATTGGTCAAAATTAGTCCTTTGAGCAGTTATTGTTGATTTTTATTATAGAAGGGTAAACAGCAAGTGGCAGTTTAAATTTCTACTGACCACTTGTACTTGAACTCTGCGGGTGAGGTTTTACTACTTCTGAAGCTCTGAGTTGAAATCCCATCTAGAATTCATTAGCATTGTTTTATGTGTGTGTGTGGCTTTTCTCACCTAAGAATTTCAAATGTATTTATAAACCTGATACTTGAAGAAGTCTGTTTATAAACTTGAATGTAATTAAGGCATTAATGGTTATTCGCAAGCACTGGTAATTCAGTAGGATAGTGGTTAAGAGTATGGACTTAGGTCAGACTGGCCTGGTGACCTTGGAGAAGTTATTTTGTTCAAACTCTTGTGCCTCAGTTTCCCCATCTGTAAAAAATGGTGGTAATAATAGTTTCTCCCTCTTATGGTTGTTATGAGGATTAAATGAAATAATATATGTAGAGCATGTATTATGTGTAATATGTAACATATACAAAGCACACAGAATAGTACCAATGTATAGTATATACTATCCCTGTTTCTGGTGGTAAAGGCAATATTTAACCCAAGTTCCAGGAGACCTGATATCAATGACCTCATTCAGCCTATAAAACACACTTCAGTTTAACCAATTCTTAGAGGATGGATCCTCTGTAAAGCAAGCTGTTACCTTACTAATTGCTGACCCCTAAACTCTGCTACTAAACTGTAACTAAGACTGGTTATGATTAGCATTGAGACTTATTAGAACTGTGTAATAGCATTTCTATCATGTTTGTCTTGAATTGTTTCTATAATTCCTTAAAATATTAATTAGCTAGAGGATATTTTTAAAGAAGTAGACCTGAAAAGCTGTCTTTTATGCATAGAATGTTTTTAACTTAAACACCATATGCTTTGTCTTCATCCATTGTAGATGGATAGAGATCTCATGGTCGGGAAGCTGGAGAGAGACTTGTACACTCAGCAGAAAGTAGAGATACTAACGGCTCTCAGGAAACTTGGAGAGAAGGTACCTGTGTTTAACTTAATACAAGATAGCACTGGCCATAAAAAAAAAAAAGTGTAGAGTATTTGGTTCAGAACTTCTTGATCTGTGACCTAGTTTATGGTCCTAGGCCTTCTTAGCAGTGGTTCCTAGAACTGCTGGGTAAGATTTGAACCCACTCCCCTGGACTTGTTTTGTTTTGCTTAGCTGACTGCAGATGATGAGGCCTTCTTGTCAGCAAACGCAGGTGCTATTCTCAGCCAGTTCGAGAAAGTCTCCACAGACCTCGGTGAGTATCTCGTGTTGGACATGAATTACTGTCCGATGGACAGACAGCATAGATAAGATAACATGATGGCTTTCTCAGACTGAGTTTAGAGGTAAAACCAGAATTGTGTTCTTTGTAAATCCCTTTTATTGAGTGTATTTCCCAATACTTTATAATTAAATAATTAAGTTAATATAGTCTAATGCTTTAAGAATATAGTGGTACCTCAAGATACGAGTTTAATCCGTTCTGTAACCTTGAGGCATGGAAAACTATGAGACGCTCGAGTCGAGGTAAATTAGTGGGTCGTGTGCAGCCGGCCAATCCACGCGATTACTCCTATCTCAAATGTTGCTCGTATTTCAAAGCAAAAATCGCTCGCTGGACGGCTCGTATCTCAAAAACCTCGTATGTTAGGGCACTCGTATCTCGAGGTACCAATGTATTTGTCATCTAAATGTAAATATAAAAGTAAACTAAATTTTTACCATTTGTAACTAATAAGAGACCCTTGGAGCTGATGGTTTGTGTGGAGGGGAAGGAAATGGGGATGGCAAGGGGAAAGCTTAGGAGTGGTCGGCAAACTCATTAGTCCGCAGAGCCAAATATCCACAGCACAACGACTGACATTTCTTTTTTATTTTTTTTAAAATATATTTTATTGATTTTTCACAGAGAGGAAGAGAGAGGAATAGAAAGTCAGAAACATCGATGAGAGAGAGACATCGATCAGCCGCCTCCTGCACGCCCCACGCTGGAGATGTGCCCGCAAGCAAGGTACATGCCCCTGACCAGAATCGAACCTGGGACCTTTCAGTCCGCAGGCCAACGCTCTATCCACTGAGCCAAACCATTCTCAGCTGACATTTCTTTTGAGAGCCACATCTTTTAAACTGAAACTTCTTCTAACGCCACTTCTTCAAAATAGCCTCGCCCAGGCCGTGGTATTTTGTGGAAGAGCCACACTCCAGGGGCCAAAGAGCCGCATGTGACTCGAGACCCACAGTTTGCTTAGGGAAATGCCCTGATCATGGAAGCGATTTTTATTTCTGTTTCAATATGTACGTGATAAGTTTTTGCCTCTTCACTCGGAACTGTAAATGCACCTGAAATGACCTTTTCATCTTCATGTATGTGTCTCTCTCAGGCTCTGGAGACAAAGTTCTCGCTTTGGCAAGCTTTGAAGTTGAAAAAACAAAGAAATGACGTGGTCTGGAAGCTTGGGACAGCTTGGGACAGCGATCACATTCTTGTTATAAATGGCATTTTTCTTCGGGGGATTTGAGTCATGGCAGACAAATCAAGAGGTTCTTCAAGTGCATTCATAACCTAAGAAGAGGTGACGGAGACTTACCTGCGGCTTCTGTCGATGCCCTTCACCATCGTGCTTTCTGCAGGCAAATCTGCCGAGTGTTCCTGGACGTGGTGGGATGAAGGAGTCACTAGACCTATTCCTTAGGATCTGTTTAAAGAGAACATAGAAAATAGTCGCTGTTTCTTAAAGGCTCTTTGTGTTTAGGTGCTGATAGGAAATGAAAAGATACGAACTCGCGGTTCTTTTCTGCTCAGAATGTCTCCCGGCTCGTGTTGTAATGAATAGTGTAGCGACAACATTAACAGACCTCATAAGTGTTCCTAGAATTTGAGAGCCCTCCGTGGCCTTAGAAACCATTTTCATTTCATAAACAAGGAAACCAAGGCTCAGAGAGGAAGTGACCGCTGAAAGGCCCACCGGAGGGGAGGGGAGAAAACCTGGGGGTCCAGACTCCCCATGTTGTGTCCATTGAATTTTATTTTATTTTTCAGCCTCTGCTGCTCTTTGAGAGCAATCACCATGTGTTCGTACAAGCCCGTGTGTGTAAAACTCCGCTGTCCTGACCAAACGTTGTCTCTGAGGTCCGTTCCCCAGCCTGGAAGCTGTCCTGATGAATAGGGTCTGTTGTTTCCAGGAGGCTGGAGCAGGGACAATGGCCGCCCTGTTGAGCGCCTCCTGCAGTAACTTAACCCCCCGTGTGGTTCCTCCCGGGAGTAATTGGAGGTGGCAGCTCCAGGCCCTCCCTGCGTGGGACCTCTCCGCTGAAAGCCGTGGGGTGGTGACTGCAAATTACTGTTTAGTCCAGTTTTTGGAGAAACAAAATAAGTTTTGAGGAAAAGCAGCTTCTCTCCCCAGTGTTTACATCTGTAGATAGATTTCCCCACTTGCATGTATGTTGTTTCCTGGGCTCTGGCTAGTTTATAGTCTTTCATATGTTTCTCAGTACTCTTTTTCTTCGTACTTTATACCAATTAAAAAACCTTTAAAGCTTCACATAAACTGTAAACTCAACTAGGTGCTCTGTCAACTAGACAAAATTGGCGAACTCAGATAAATGCCTTATTTTGGAGCTTTTAATGGGTAATTTTTCAGATATTGGCTTATGATGGCCAAAAGCTCATTGAAATGGTGACAAACCAAGAAAACGCCAATTACCTGCTCCTCATCTAGGGCTTTATGGCCAATCGTCATGACTTCATTATTCTGTGTTTTTGTTTTAACCGAGGTGAAAGTCACATGACATTAAATTCATTCACCGTTTTAAAGTATCCAGTTCGGTGGCATTTAGCCCATTCACTGTATTATACAATCACCTCCACTGTTGAGTTCCAAACATTTTCAATGGACACTCCCCGTCCCCTCCTAGCCCCGCAGCCACCACTAATTTACTTTTTATCTTTATGGATTTATCCAAGCTAGATATTTCATCTAGACACATTGGTACATCATGTGACCTTTTGCGGCTGGCTTCTTTCAGTTAGTGTAATATTTTTGAGGTTAATCCACATCAGTATGTCATTCCTTTTAACAGGGAAAGCATTCCTTCGCATGGATGCCATATTGTGTTTTTCCATTTATCTCTTGATGGACATTCTCTCCCCACTTACTGGCTATTGTGCTACTAACATTTGTGTGTAAAAAAGTACTTGTTCCAGCACCTGTTTTCAGTTCTTTTGGATCTAGTCCCCAGGAATGGCATTGCTGTGTTATTGTTTGAAGCCTTAGCAAGCTTTCCCCTTCCCCTCCAGTAGCAGGATGAGGAAAATTAGCAATATTTTGTATTTCATATGATGAATCTGGGGTCCTTAATTTTGGTTTCCCATAAACTTTCTAGAAGACCAACATCAGCGAAATATTTTGTCATGAACCACATTGACATATTCATTTTGTAAGTAATAACTGGTACTCAATTTAAAAATAATCTTCCTTTAAAAGAGGTCAAGTTTGCAGTGCCTAGCAAGACACTGCCAGTCCTGGCCATGTGATCTTTGATAGATCAGCTTTTTGAGCCTCTTTTTCTTCTTCTCTTCAGTGGGGGTAACAGCACCTACCCCCCAGGATTACTGTGCGTTCCCCTCTCTTCCTTAGGACAGAAAGAAATTTCGCATTGGGGTTAATCCACCACTTCACAGTTCTTTCAAGGGCATATGATACATTTTGTTTCGCACATTGGATATCTAATTCAGAATAATAATTTGAAAAATACAGAACTTGAGAAGTCTATACAGCTGTAGTTATTAAATGACTTGCAAACTATGTTTCCTGTTCACATTTTTGCCATATTTAATCTTCTAGTGCTTTAGACCTCTTGGGAGGTCTCAGACTGCAATAACTAAAGCTGAGGCAGCTAACTTTCTTACATCCTGGGGTCAAGCTAATATTTTCATGAACAGGATTCTTGTTTTTTTTCAAGGAACTGGAGGAAGCAAAGTAAATTCCAATGAGCAAGTGTCCGAGCGGGCCGTTTCATGAAATCGAGTAATTTAAAACAATCCCTACGTGGCAGTGTTTTGTTTCACCCTGTGCGCGGTAAGATAAGTATTCTAGGTGGGTGGTGGAGGCAGAAATCAAGAAATGGAATGAGCTGTTCTCAGGAAGGAGATGGAGGTGGGACAGATGGATTATTAACTTGGATTGTTAAGCCTTTTATTGGAGACACTCAGCCAAAGACACTCATCTTAGGCAAAAGGAAAGACTGCAAATAGACCAAGGCTGTGGTATCTTATTACAGCGAATGATGGAGTGTTTGAAATTATTACAGAAAAAAATAAACCCAGGCCACTTTGCCTAGAGCTTTTCAACCACTTTTCTGTCTGTCTTTTTTTTTCTTTCTTTCTTTCTTTCTTCTTCTATTCTTCATTAGGACCAAAGAATTCTCTTCTCAGCCTCCGGACGTGTCTTGCAGCATTAATATGTAAATTCAAACTGCCAGCATTCCCACAGACCCCTGAACAAGGCGTAATTGCTCCCGGTCTGTCTGGCCTGGAGTTAAAAGGTTGAGAAACTGGGTTAATTAGCATTTAATATTTTCATTAAGTCACCAAAACGCAGGTTAGGAATATGGCTGTCTGGATGCTTCCCTAGAAGATGGCCTTTTGACCCCCTAACTGCCTTTCTTCCTGAAACCCCTCTCTCGCTGCTCACACTGAGAGCAAAGCGGAAAGACTCAGACACAAGGGGTCAGCAGCGTTCCCCAGAGTCCACAATCCGGAGTCCATGCTGTTGCAAGCGAGGGGTTAGGCAAGCTGCGAGGTTTGAGGCTGCCAGTTAGAAGCTCTCTAACGCTTGTTTTCCTCTGAGATGACCACATTTCCTACAGCCTCAGACAGTGGACTCCGGTTAAAAATAACTAAACTAGTAAACAAATAGTTTCTGTAAAGGTGGTCAAGAAGGACCACCAATTTTTCTTTGGAGTTAGAAAAGAGGGAGATAATGCTAGTAGGGTTCAGCCCCAGATCTCTGCACCTGGCTTCTGGCAGCTGCAACTATGACCGTGAATTTGTATGCTTTCCCACAAGAACTTCTGATTTTTTTTTTTAATATTTTTATTGATTCCAGAGAGGAAGGAAGAGGGGGAAAGGGAGAGGAACATTAATGATGAGAGAGAATCATTGATTGGCTGCTTTCTGCACGCCCCCTACTGGGGACCGAGCCCACCACCCAGGCATGTGCCTTTGACCAGAATTGAACCTGGGACCCTTTAGTCCGAAGGCCATTGCTCTCTATCCATTGAGCCAAACCAGCCAGGCCTGATTTTTTTTTTTAATACAGTATATAATTATAATTTCAATACCTGGTGTAAGAGCCGAAGTTATCTTAATTGTGTCTGTTTATACTGAAATGTCTTAGCAGGAGGGGTACTTTGCTTTTTGTTGCTGTTTAATCCTCATACTACGCGGAGGTGTTCTTTCCTGTAAGAGGAGATTCATGTTTTTATGGCTTGGTTCCCTTAGGCCTGGTGTGACGCCAATACTCCTAACCAAGCCAAGTTGGAAACTGAAACAGTTATCCCCAACGATAATCAAAGAGATTGGTAATTTAGGCAAAAGCAGATATTGGGCCTGGATTAGATGATTACGATTGCCTTCACCCTGATTTGATTATGACCTCAGAAGATATGGTGCTTTGCCAAAACCGGTTTGGCTCAGTGGATAGAGCGTCAGCCTGTGGACTGAAGGGTCCCAGGTTTGATTCCAGTCAAGGGCACGTGCCTTGGTTGTGGGCACATCCCCAGTGGGAGGTGTGCAGGAGGCAGCTGATTGATGTTTCTCTCTCATCGATGTTTCTGGCTCTCTATCCCTCTCCCTTCCTCTCTGTAAAAAATCAATACTATACAAACACACATATATATATAATGTGGTGCTTTTACTACTCCTTTAGAAGCAAAGATAACCTGGTCTGGCTGAGTAGTTCAGTTGTTTGGAGTGTCGTCCTGATGTGCCATGTTTGTGATCCCCAGTAAGGGCACATATTTTTAAAAAGAAAAAAAAAACAGATAACTTCATTAGCATCTCAAATTTGACATACATCAAGTTTATCCCAGGCCTTGGAACACTGCACCTTAGATTTGCTTTATGAAGCTCTGAGCATATACTCATTCATTGAAATATTTTGTTTCATGTTTTCTCATGAAAAGAACATCTGTACATTTGGAGCAGACAGGTGAACTCCCAGCCCCTTCACCTCAGCCTTGTGGCATTTCCCCGCATCCCGCCCAAAGGCTGGTGATTCATTCCTCGCAGGGAAGTAGCAGGAGCAAGGTCCCGCCTGCAGGAGGGCAGAGAGAGGTGTCTAGATCCACTTGGCATTCTTAGAAAGGAAAGGGAGGGCTCTGTCTTTTAACCTGTGAACCCGGAGGAGGAATGAGAGCTGTGAGTCCGACTTTTGCAATCGCTCCCACAGGCACCTCTGACCTCCCACAGTGCCGCCCCTGCCAGAGGGGCGGCTGATGGTGCCGGGTTCATTTCGTTCCAATCAAAGCACCGGACACGGGTGTGCACGAGGCCCCTTTGTTTTTAAAAGTATTTTTTAAATATATTTTATTGATTTTTTACAGAGAGGAAGGGAGAGAGATAGAAAGTCAGAAACATCGATGAGAGAGAGACATCGATCAGCCACTTCCTGCACGCCCCACAGTGGAGATATGCCCGCAAGCAAGGTACATGCCCCTGACCGGAATCGAACCTGGGACCCTTCAGTCCGCAAGCCGACGCTCTATCCACTGAGCCAAACAGGTCTCGGTCCCCTTTATTTTTAAAAACTCAAAATGTGCTTTCCCCTGGTGGGGATCGTATCTTGCAATTTACGAGAAGAAATCGTGTTTTGGAAAAATCTTTATGACCGTGTGGGAGCAGGGAGAGTTTCTATCTGCTACCGCTTCTGGTTACGTCATTTATTCTTTCCTCCGACATTTACCGAGGGCTGATACATGCAGACACAATACTTGGCTCTGTCTGTCAAATTTTCTAAAATGGATATTGGGTGGACATTGCTTTAAAAATGAGACTCTGAAGTGTTTAGATAGATAACAGCTATCCAGCTGCATTGCTGAGAGGTTTATTTTACAATGATAAAATCGTGTTTTACATAGACCTCACAATAAACAAAGCTGTCATTCTTTCATGGTTAGCTGGGTTATTAGAAACAGTATTTCAGCTGTGCATCTATGTAGGGTAGTATGCTTGGAAATAATCCCAATATATATACAATTTGATCTAAGTGATCTCTTTCAACTATGATTTTATCTCATCTTTTAATCAACCTTGTAAACTGTATGTCTCATTAAAATATTTATGTAATTAAGTTGTTTTGGAGAATATTAAATGGAGAAAAAGTTTCCTCTACTCTTTTAGTTCTTGGCTCAGATTCCTGTAACAAAAGGCAGATTAACGAGAAAATCACACAAATCTACTTAACGTAAGTTTTATGTGACATGGAAGTCTTCGTAAAGAAATGAAGACCCGAGAAACAAACCTGAGTGTATTTATGCTAGCTCTTAAAAAAAATTGAATCCTCACCCGAAGATATGTTTATTGATTTTTTTTTTTAGAGAAGAAGGAGGGGGAGGGAGAGAGAGAAAGAGAAGCATCCATGGGAAAGACATTGATGGGTTACTTTCTATACCCACTCTAATCTGGAATCAAACCTGCAACCTAGACATATACCTTTATCAGGAATTGAATCTACAACCTTGAATCTACTACACTCCAACCACTGAGCCACCCTGCCAGGGCTATGTTAGCTTTGATGAAGGATGGAAAGTCATGGAAAGATCCTAGACTCTCGATTCCAATAATTAAAGCTGTTGTTGTTCCTTGTGCTTAAGCCCCTATCCCAGTGGTTGGCAAACTCATTAGTCAACAAAGTGGCAAAGCTCGGCTCTCGAGCTGCACTTTGCTGACCACTGTGATAGGGCAAAGGCCAGCTAAATGTAGTAAACGGGGGAAACCTTAGCCACATCTGTTTGTTCAGATTCCCCTCCATGTCCCTAACCTTTGTCCCTAACCTTCGGGAGGTAAGACTCTCCTTTCCTCCAGGTGGTGGGAAGGCACCTCCCACGAAGGCTCTATGACCAGTTTCAGGGGAAGGTCGCCAGTCCTGCCTGCCCCTGTCACTTCTCAAATTCCTTCATCTTAAAACGCCAAGATGCCAGATTTTGGGGGAGCAGATCCTGAACCTCATCATCCCATTTCGAGAACTAATTCTGCCATTCTTCTTCTTCTTTTTTTTAAAAAAAATATATTTTATTGATTCAGAGATGAAGGGAAAGGGATAGAAAGTCAGAAACATCGATGAGAGAGAGACATCGATCAGTCGCCTCCTGCACGCCCCACACTGGAGATGTGCCCACAAGCAAGGTATATGCCCCTGACCGGAATCGAACCTGGGACCCTTCAGTCCGCAGGCCGACGCTCTATCCACTAAGCCAAACCGGTCTCGGCAATTCTGCCATTCTTATACTTAATTTTTACTCTACTTTCTCAAGTCATCTTCCAGCTACTCACGTAGATATTTTTGTGAGGAATGGTGATTAACTATATAAATTACTTGGAAACTACAACAAAAGGGACTGTATGAAAGCTAAACAGTACCACTTGTACTTAAAATCCTAACCATTTTAAGATGAATACGTAAAATGGAGGCAGTGTGTTTGGTTTGACTAACAAATGGAAGCTTGTGTTCGTATTCTAGACTTTTTTAGTAATGGGCAATAAAGATCATAAAGTTAATGTGGTGGAAAGGCCAACAGTTCCGTTACTCCTGTTTTTTCCTTCCTTGGCGGTGAAATAAATTACTTTTTCAGTTATAATTTCTCTGAATGTAAATTGTGCTAAAGAGATCTTATAATAACTCAAAACATCCTAATGAAAGAATGTTTGTGGGCATTGGTGTGCTGTCATGGAGAGAGAAGTGGAAAGCAAATTAAAACTGGTCACTGTCTAGCCGAAACTGGTTTGGCTCAGTGGATGGAGCATCGGCCTGGGGACTGAAAGGTCCCAGGTTCGATTCCGGTCAAGGGCATGTTCAATTTGGTTGCAGGCACGTCTCCAGTAGGGGGCGTGTAGGAGGCAGCTGATCGATGGTTCTCTCTCATTGATGTTTCTAATTCTCTATCCCTCTCCCTTCCGCTCTGTAAAAAATCAATAAAATGTAAAAAAAAAAAAAGAAAACTGGTCCTTCTAGCTCTGCAGACACTGGAGGCCCCTTGGCGAGCTGCTTCAGTCTCCCCCTCGGAACAGAAACGAAGCGGAAATGGCCTGCTCAGAGCTTTAAAACATCACAAGTGTCACCTGTGTGCTTTCTTAAGGACTCACTCCTCTTCTCCGTGCGCTGTCTTCTGTTCCGTCCTCTGAGAGCTTTTCTGCTTCTTGGTGAAATGAGTGTCCCTCTCTTCGCTGTCCGTATTTAGCCACCAATTAGTAAGATGAGCAGAAGGGCCGCATGCTGAGCGCCGAGCCAGAGGCCCGGAAGAGCTGACACCGCCTGCTGCAGCTATAAAGTGCCTTTTTATCTGGCGGGAGAGTCCTCCGTGGGCTGCTCTGCCCCCTGGAGCCCGGAGCTATTTCAGGCTAACCACTCATTAAAGTCCAGCCAGATACTGCTGCAGCCTTCGGATTCTCCAAGTGAATTGCCTCCACTTGAATTCAGCTAAAAATAGTGCACTTTTACTCCCCACAGGGCTGCTCCGGAGTCGAATGAACTCTCCCCTCAGCCTCCCACACCCCCCCACAAAGTATAGATGCCCACAGCAAGGCTAGCTTCTTTTAAAAAATATTTTTTTTAATTGATTTTTTACAGGGAGGAAGGGAGAGGGATAGAGAGTTAGAAACATTGATGAGAGAGAGACATCAATCAGCTGCCTCCTGCATGCCCCCTACTGGGGATGTGCCCGCAACCAAGGTACATGCCCTTGACGGGAATCGAACCTGGGACCTTTCAGTCCGCAGGCCGACGCTCTATCCACTGAGCCAAACCTGTTTCAGCAAGGCTAGCTTCTTATTAAAGACCGGGGATGATTGCTATGAATGCTCTTCTTGATGGAAGGGTTGATTCCCAGTGACAGGTCCCCCAGCCCATTGTATTTCATCAGCTTTTAGCTTTCAACTCCAGTTGCTACGATTGACTCAGTTCTGTAACTCACAGGTGTCTGCCTCACCTTCCTCAGGACAAGGACAATCGGTGTCTCATTTGCACTTTACCCCTTGCCTGGCCCAGTGGCATGTCCCGGGGAAGTGCTCAATATTGTTTGAATAAGTGATTGACTACAGAGACGAGACGGAACAAAAGCCAGAGGAGGGGTCACCTGTGATGTGGAGATCTGAACTCGCTCGGTGGAAAGGTCCTGCGAGGACTTGGGCTGAGGCAGTGAGGATATTGGGACACAATCAGAAAAAGTCACTCAAAAAGGAAGCCAGGTTTGGTGCCCAATTATGTGGTTCCCGGCCCATTGTATTTCAGCTCCCAGCTCTCGACCGTCATTGCAGTGATGGAGTCAGGGAGCCAGGGGAGGTATAACGAGAGCCGGTTGCTGACTGCGCCTGAGTTAGAAATGAGAGCTGCTCGTCAGAGGAAGTGCTGTTGGCCGGAGGGGGCCGCTGGGGAAAGGCTGGGCCGGAGCGGAACTGCCACTGCATTTCAAACCAGTGAAGGTAGTCCCAGAATTTGGAAACAAGGTCAAAACCACGTCCTTTAGCGTTCTTAACTTTTTAAAGAGTGTTACAGCCGAAACCGGTTTGGCTCAGTGGATAGAGCGGCGGCCTGTGGACTGAAAGGTCCCAGGTTCGATTCCGGTCAAGGCCATGTACCTTGGTTGCGGGCACATCCCTGGAAGGAGGCGTGTAGGAGGCAGATGATGGATGTTTCTCTCATAGATGTTTCTAACTTTCTATCCTTCTCCCTCCCTCTCTGTAAAAAAATCAATAAGAATATTTTTTAGCTTATCTGGGAGGGAGAAACCCTAGGTATCATGATATATATATTAAACAGTTTCATTCTTTCCTTTTTTAAAAATATATTTTATCGATTTTTTACAGAGAGGAAGGGAGAAGGATAGAAAGTTAGAAACATCAATGAAAGAGAGATATCGATCAGCCGCCTCCTGCATGCCCCCTACTGGGGATGTGCCCGCAACCAAGGTACATGCCCTTGACCGGAATCAAACCTGGGACCTTTCAGTCTGCAGGCTGATGCTCTATCCACTGAGCCAAACCAGTTTCGGCCATGATATATATTTATGTAAACCTTACGAGGAATGACACAAAGTTTGAAATCTTGAGTGAATATCTCAGAAAGGTTCCAGTTCGGAGTAGAAAGAAGCAAACCAGCAGTTGCCACTTGGAGAGTTTCGATGACCTTTACTGAGAAGGAACCGGAAAGACGCGTCTCCAGGGGAGACTTGGGACTCACAGCCTCAGGGTGCATGGAACCCTGAAGCCCTGGCTGAGCCTCCTCCTGTCACCCCCTCTCCCCGAAACCACACCTGCCATCACAGACCCAGCCTGTGAAAGCCAGCTCATGTCAGATTCCAGCTTGTCAGCAGTGCGTACAGATATCACCTAAGTTTGTCTTATTATTTTTTAAAAAAACACATTTTATTGATTTTTTTACAGAGAGGAAGGGAGAGGGATAAAGAGTTAGAAACGTCCATGAAAGAGAGACATCCATCAGCTGCCTCCTGCACGCCCCCTACTGAGGATGTGCCCGCAACCAAGGTCCATGCCCTTGACCGGAATCGAACCTGGGACCCTCCAGTCCGCAGACCAACACTGTATCCACTGAGCCACACCAGCTTCTGCTGTCTTATTTTTTATTTTATTTTTTTTTTTCAGGGAAAATGAGCGGAAGGGAATTCTGAAAACACTCTTGGTCTATTTCCCTTGGCGCTATAGCTTGTGCTAATTAAAGTGCTTTCAACAGAGGATCCTAGCGGGCTGCCCGTGTTGGCTCGCAGGTTCTCCGCTTAAATAATTAATAACCATTTCTCTCCGGCGTGCCGTTTGTGGGAGAAGAGTGAGTAATCTTGGGTCCCAGGGTACTCGCACCGTGCCTGTCCCCTTTGCATAAGCTTTCATGTGCGGCTCTTCATTAGCTGGCACCGCGGCGCAGATTTGCCGCCCTCGGCCTTTAGCGTTTATTACCTATAAAAAAAAAAAAAGAGCGCCATCTGATTCACCGGCGGGGGCAAAGACTGCTGATGGGCAGGAATTTTCCAGAAAAACAGTCACGAAGGAAGCGAGGGGAGCGGGAGGGGAGAAGACCCAACCACAGGGTGCATTTGGATTGAGCAATGTTATAAAGGTTACAGATCTCCGTGTTGCAAATAGCAGAGGATTTAAGAAAACTCCTGGCTGAACACTGGAATGTCCAAACAGGAAGGCTGCTGGTCTCAGGAAGGCTGGAACACAGGCCGCTCTTGAGACAGTGAAGGAGCAAAGTTACAAACAGCTCATAGGAACAGGCCCCTGACTTGTTTCCAGTAAACTGGGCAGGCTGTCTCTCTGCTGGGGCGGAGGGGATTTTGTCAGGAATGGTCTTTTCAGAAAACCCTGGTAACGTTCAGCAGATTTAAAATGCACCAGGAAGGGCTGGGAGGAAGGACGGCTGTTTGTCATGTATTCCTGGAGAGAAGGGGCTACTATTTGCTTTTAAAGATGGGGATTTTTTACACTTACCTGGATGGTAACCAGAAGGGGGAAAAGGTGGTAAACAGACTACCGCATTTTCTGGCGTATAAGACGACTTTTTTTTTAAAATATTTTTTTATTGATTTTTTTACAGAGAGAAAGGGAGAGAGATAGAAAGTCAGAAACATCGATGAGAGAGAGACATCGATCAGCCGCCTCCTGCACGCCCCACAGTGGAGATGTGCCCGCAAGCAAGGTACATGCCCCCAACAGGAATCGAACCTGGGACCTTTCAGTCCACAAGCCGATGCTCTATCCACTGAGCCAAACCGGTCTCGGCAAGATGACTTTTTAACCCAGGAAAATCTCAAAAGTCGGGGGTCGGTCGTCTTCTACGCCAGGTGTCATTTTATAGGGCGAGTATATCCCAAACTCTATATTTTAACTGGAAAAGTTGGAGGTCATCTTATACGCCGGAAAATACGGTATTATGTTTAACGGCTAATAGATTTGAGTATTTGGATTCAAACTGAGGTCTTATGTTAGTCTGTCTTTACTAAATGACTAAAATGTTGGAGCCCGCACAGGCCAAATACACTTATTTACAAGACATGTTGATCGCCAAAACCAGTTTGGCTTAGTGGATAGAGCGTCGGCCTGTGGACTGAAAGGTCTCAGGTTCGATTCTGGTCAAGGGTATGTACCTTGGTTGTGGGCACATCCCCAGTGGTGGTGGGGGGGGGTTGTGCAGGAGGCAGGCAGCTGATCTATGTTTCTCTCTCATCGATGTTTCTAACTCTCTCTCCCTCTCCCTTCCTCTCTGTAAAAAAATAAATAAATAAAAAGACACGTTGGGCTATCAAAACAGCCAAAGCAGCGAAGAATTCTCTGTATGCTGTTCCCAGGCCCAATGCAAGCAGGACTGTGGGGTGGAGGGAGGATCCACCCAGCAGAGGCTGCAGAAGCTGACACTCTGGGGACAGGCTGGCAGAGCGCCAGATGTTCACAGCTGCACAGCCCCCACACGTGACACGAAGTATGTATATTCACGCGTCTACAAAATGCTTTCCTGCTTGTTGAATAATTCCCTGTTATCTCCCAAGGAAAATGAGATGGCAAGTTCTTTGCCAAAGCAAAGCCGGGGCTCCCCTTGTCTCTGTGCCCTTGGCCTCCTCCTCACTGTCCTCAGAGCAGTGAGAGCTAGACCAACTGTAAACAGGACACAAACGCAGGGGCCAGCCCTGACCGGTGTGGCTCAGTGGATAGAGTGTCGGCCTGCGGACTGAAGGGTCCCAGGTTCGATTCCGGTCAAGGGCATGTACCTTGATTGCGGGCACATCCCCAGTGGGAGGTGTTCGGGAGGCAGCTGATCGATGTTTCTAACTCTCTGTCCCTCTCCCTTCCTCTCTGTAAAAAATCAATAAGACACATTTTTTTTAAAAAACACAAAAACATAGAGGCCAGAGCAAAAAACAGCTTTTGAAAACTTTCTACATTCCTGGGTATTATTCACGTTTAAAATTTGGTTCTCAAAAAAAGAATTGGTTCTCATTTTTTCTTAACTAAAAATCCTCTTTTTATTCAAGACAAAGCCTCGTTCTTTCTTTCCCATTCTAGTTCAAGTCGTAGGACGGAAGGCACTCTTAGGGGGTAAAATTTGAGGACCACGGACACCATCACTGACCAAAACAGTCCTCCTTCCTGCAGCCTGCTGTGGCTCCATCCTTGTTTCATTCTGGACCTGAAAATTTTGCTGTGTTGCTAGCACTGGAGTTGGGAAATAGGAGTGAAACGTCCTAGGTGGGTTATTTTATACATTTAAGTATTTGTTTTCTAAAAATTTATTGATTGATGGACTTTAGAGGCAGAGGAAGGAGAGAGAGAGAGAAGAAAAAGAGAGGATGAATCTTCTACTTATTGCCGCATTTCTCTTTTAAAATATTTTATTGATTTCTTACAGAGAGGAAGGGAGACGGATAGTTAGAAACATTGATGAGAGAGAGACATCGATCAGCCGCCTCCTGCACGCCCCCTACTGGGGATGCGCCCGCAACCAAGGTGCATGTCCCCGACCGGAATCGAACCTGCGACCCTTCAGTCTACAGGCCGACGCTCTATCCACTGAGCCAAACCTGTGTCGGCTGCATACTGTA
>PVJN01036155.1:0-21664 GCA_004026805.1 Lasiurus borealis | reverse complement strand
GATAAAAGGAGGTGGAAAGGGACTACTGGACTGTAGAGTAAAATAGCAAGGGGATAAATGGGAAAGAAATTGAGTAGAGAGAATAGAGTAAAATAGTAAAGAGATTTCTTTTAGTACAGCAGACTCCAGGCCAAAGCAGGCTAATGGTAATAAGGATGAATTGGAGGAAGTAAGATAATTTAATGCTAATTGAGGTTTAAAACTTGTTATCCAGGGCTGGATGATCTAATAGGATAATGAAACCTATTAAGGTTTTCATCTAGAGCAGAAGTTTCATTCCACTAAATAAAATATAAAGGTGGGAAACAAATATTATTTGTTTTGTTCACAGTTAATATGTGCCAGTTACAAAAACATCAACAAAGCATGTGGATAGTTTTAGATCTAGATAAAATTTGGAACTTCCCTTTTAGAAAACATGATGGGTAGGATTATTTGGAACAACCTTTGATGTGGAATAAGAACTACTAAAAATGCTGCATACAATAGAAAAACAATCTTTCTAAGAGTTCCAAATATCTTAAAAGACAATAAGGATCTACCAAATTAAACTGTAAACAAAAGCTGGAACCAAACAATTAAATGGATCACTGAACCTGGTCAGCATGACTCAGTGGCTGAGCGCGTGGAACTAATGAACCAGGAGGTCAAAGGGTCAGAGCGCATGCTCAGGTTGCAGATTCTATCCTCAGTGGGGGCATGCAGGAGTCAGCCAATCTGTGATTCTCTCTTATGACTGATGTTTCTATCTCTTTCTCCTTTTCCCTTCCTTTCTGAAATCAATAAAATATATTTTTAAAAAGAGGATCACTGAGTCCCACTTTTCTCTGAGGATGTTTGCCAAGTGAATTAAACTCCAGTGGAAATGGGATAGGCTGGACAGTAAGCAATCCCAGGGCTCACTTTAGGTGGCGAGTGTAGTGGATAACATAACACTTCTCTTGAAGACCTGGGAACTCTGAAGGATGAGGGGGAAAGTAAAACTGACTTCTTTCTTCTGTACTATGAGTCTTCAAAGATAGTCACCTTGATACCGATCAAAACTGAGGAGGGAACTCTCAGAGAAGTTGTAACCACAATATGGTTCTCATGTGCATTTGAAAGCCAACTTTACATAGGATGGTGGTTCCCGAAAACTTTTGTTTTATTGTTTCTGGGCTATTGTCTTATTAACATAAGACAGTTTTCTGGCTCTGTCTAATATGAACCTCATACCCACTGATCTCAGGATTGACCATATCACTTTTGAATGCTCCTGAGCAGCAATTTTAAAATGTTGGTCTTAGACAAGGGTTGTTCCTTTAGCTTTGATCCTGAAATAAGAAATACATTGATCATGGACTAAAGGAGAGAGGAGAAATAAACCTTTGTTGTTGCAAGTCAGATTTTTTGGAGTCATCTGTTATTGCAGCATAATTTGGCCCAAGTTTTCAATACAGATGTCATTCAGGCTGAAGGAAAATGATCCCAGATGGAAAATTTGGAAAGCAAAAGGAATAATAAGAAAAAAAATGGTAATTATCTAGAAAAATATAAAGCAACATTAATTTTTTAAAAATAATAATAAAAATGAATAGTAGGATTTAAAATAGAAATAAAGTACCTGTTAACATGTCTATGAGGAGAGGAATATATATACTTAATTAAAGTGTTCAAAGATCCTTGTATTACCCTGGAAGAGTGCAGGAAATTAAAAAACTACAAAACAATTCAAAAAGAGGTGATTAACATAGTAGCTTTTTTGAAGAGAATAATACATTTACAAATAACTATTAAGATTAATCAAGAATCAAAAAACTAGAATGTATAGGTTATGTACAGAATAAAAAGAATATCACCATAGATACTGTATCTTAAAAATATTGTGAGTTTTATTAATATTTTACACTAACAGTCTGACAGTTTAGTAGAATGAACAAATTCCTGGAAAAAATAAACTTACTAGTGTTGACAAAAGAATAGATATAAATGTATGAACAATAATCTATCTGTTAAGTAAAGTGAACATGTTAAAGTATTTCTACAAAGAAATCTCTGTCTACTTGGCTTTACTATTGAACTCCATCATATCCTACCAAATAGTATAATTAATTTTACACAATTTCTTAAATTCCATGTAAAGAAAGAATACTTCCAATTCATCCGGTGAAGCCAGCATATCTTTAAAATCAGAACCTGACATGACCATTATAAAAGGAAAAATTACAGTGTTCCTCATCCATGAGCATACATGCAAAAATCTTAAATAACAAAAACAAAAAAAAAGCATGTTCAAAATACAGCATTGCAAAGTTGAGTTATTCCAGAAATATGAGATTGGTTGAACATTTGAAAATCAATCAATGTAAATCAGGACAATAAAATAATGCAAAAGAAAAAATACACGATCCTTTCAATAGATGCAGGAAAACATTTAATCAAAGTCAACATCTAATTCATTACAAAAATTCTTAGCAAACTAGATCAGTATTCTTAATATGATAAAAAGGCATTTGCAAACATTAGATAGCCGAGTAGAACTTAATAAGAAAATACTGAACATTTTCTCTTTTGGATCAGGAATAAGACAATGGTGCTGGCCAGCTGTCCACCACTTCTCTTTAATATTACACTGGAAGCCTTTGCCAGTGAAGTCAGGCAGAAAAAGAAGCAAAAGATACAAGAATTAAATGCATATAAAATTGCCACTGTTTACGTATTCTGTATGGAACAGAATACACAGATGTCATAAAGTTGTACAACTGAAATTTACATGATGTTATTAACCAACATTACTCCAATAAATTTAATACAAAAATAAGATTTTAAATGCACATTTATATACAGTGATTAATTGTGTTTTTATATATTAGCAACATAGCAGTTAAGAGGAAATAATGTATTTTAGTCTAGTTTAAAAGTGTGAAGTATCTAGAACTAAATCTAATAAAGATATATGAATTCTATGGAACAAATATAGAATTAATATTAAAAATGTTCTAAATAAATTTAGAACAAGAATTTAAGAAAGTGAAAGACTTAGTATTACAACAATCTCAATTCTGTCTCAATTGATCTGTAGATTCAATGAATTCTAAACTAAATCCTAGCAAACACTTTCTGTTCAAATCCACAATCTGTTTTAGATATTACATGGAGGTTAAAAGGGTCAAGAAGAGAGTCATGAAACCCTTGGGAAAATAATAGAAGGTGGGAGAAAATTGCCTTATCAAATATCAAGACATATTTTAAAGTAATGTAAATATGACAATGGCATGGGGCTAGGCAGATATACCAAAGGAACAGAATGGAGAGTCCAAGAGGAAGCTCAGCTTTCATGGACATTTGATATGTGAAACAGATTCGTTTGAAAAGACAGACTTTTTAATAAATAATGCTGGGCCATTTAGATATCCAAATAGGAAAAAAATTAAACTTGACTTTTATCTCACATATAAAACTGACTCCAGTGCAAATTAAAGAATTTAACATCAAAGGCAAATGCAAAGGTCCAGCAGATAACATAGGAGAATTTCTCCACAACTTTAATGTAGGGAAAGCTAATTTATACAAGATATAAAAGAATCAATAACTATAAAGGAAAAGATTGGCATATGGATTTCATTAAAATTAACAATATATATTCATCAAAGGACCCCATTAAAAGCATGAGAGTTGGGGAACTTATTAATAATTTATATAACCAAAATAAGAGACCAATATCCTGGACATATAAAAAAGAAGGGATCAGTAGGAAAAAAGACAATAATAACATAGACAAAAGACTTCTACAATAACATCACAAAAGAGGGAAACCAAATAGTAACTATATGAAAAGATCAATTTTATTAATCAGAGAAATATAAAATAAAACCATAATGAAGTGCTACTATATTATTACCTAGTTTGTAAATTTGTTTCCCAATGCAAAAAGACATTACCTAATAAACTGAAACTGGGCCTAAATAATGACACAAAAAGTCCACTCCAAGTGGACTCTTGAGAAAGTCTTGAACATGTGCCTTTTCAAGGTACATGCAGAAGAATGTTTATAGTAGAGTGTTTATAGTGTCAAACTCTAGAAAGAACTTGAATGTAAATCAACAGTAATAAAATGGTAATAGTCACACAATGAGCTAATATAGTCTTGGAAATGAATTAACTATATCTAAAAATATATGAATCTCACAAGATATTTTTGAGCAAATGTTCCAATTCCTAAAATAATATACACTATGTGATTCCATTTATGTTAAATTAAAAACTAAACTATTGTACATCTTTTAAAGGATTCATACTTAGGTGATAGAACTCTATAGAAAAATAAGGAAATGATTATTACAAATATCAGAATTGTGATTACCTCTCCGGAGTAAGAAATGTGTGGTGATCCGGGCACATATTAGGGGCAGTTGGTTCTATAATGATTGGCTAAATTCTATTTCTTAGTGGATTAGTGGGCATTGACCTATACAAAGCATCCATGGACACATTTGGTTCACACCAAAAAGTACTTGATATTTAGTCCACTGAGGCAAGAATAGTTTTTATTTGTAATATAGCAAATCACAACACAGTTATTGAACCAAAACAATATTGAAATAGTGTTTTTATGTATTAATCCTATAACCTCAAATTCTAAGTAAACATTAGGAGCTACTAGGTATTTGAACAAAGGGATGTTTTCTATGTTTGGACATTTTGGGACCTTTGACATGGACCAGTTATACTCACGGACAGTTTTGACAGAATCACATTTGAAGCACCTTTTGTCATGGACCCAGTATGTCAGCGAATCTTTTAGACAGGATCAACCATCCTGTATGGACCATTTGATATGGGTGTTATTTATATGTTTCTAAAAATATATATTGTTACTTTTAAGATTATATTTGCATTTTATTACATTATATATATGTAATCTAACAATAACAGTAATAAAAGACCCAGTTGGTCAATAAAATCCACATAAATGTCAGTGCTTCTTTGGTCCCAAGGCAATTTTACAGCCTAATGCTTTTTGGATATCTTTCAGTATTTGTGTATGTTTTTGAAAACTATAGAGTGATAGATTTCTTGACATTTAGGGTGGAAGAGAACTTGAGGATGGTAGTTACTAGACACGTGACTGCTGAGCACTTGAAATGTGGGTAGTTCAAATGTGCTGTAATACACTGCATTTTCAAAATTTAGCAAAAAAATAAATACTTCATTAATAATCTTTTGGAGTTATTTGTGGGAATGCTATTTGGGATGTGTTGGGTTAAATGTTATTAAAATTAATTTCTCTTGTTTCATTTTTCTTTTTAAAATTTGGTTACTAGGAAAATTTAAATGTATGTCAGCTCACATTTTATTTCTCATGGACAGTGCTGATATGGACCATTTTACACATAAGAAAATGTATCCCAAGTATAGTAAATTGCTTGTCCAAAATATGATCATAATTAATGCATACAGAAAATCTAAAATATTCCTAAAGGTCCTGGAGTCAGGAGGAGAGAATATCACCATCCTCTACAATTCTTCATATTGTTACATAGTTGTGGTGAAATATAAAGAATGTTGGCCTTGTTGTTATACAGTCTTGGTCTCACACATCAGCAGCCCAACCTAGCAGTTATTCATAAAATTGTGCCATTTAATCAAGTCTATAAAATAGTATAATATTACTTAATTCACTGGGGATTGTGACAGTAAAATAAAATAAGCTACATGCTAGCTTTTAAACAAAGTGACTATCAATAGAATAAAACTTTAAAAAATTATTTCCCTTTAGCAGTTATATAGACTGCCCCATCTATTGGTTTACATATTATCTTAAGATTGAGGCCTATTTTTTTGATGTTGTTAATTTTCACTTGAGGATAATTTTTTCAATGATTTTTCAGAAAGTCAGAGAGGAAGACAGGAAGGTAGGGCAGGAGGGGAGAGAGAAACACTGATATGAGAGAGACACATGAACTCATTGCTTCCTGCATGCATCCTGAATTGAAACTTCAATCTTTCAGTGCACTGGCCAATGCTTGAACCATTTAGTGCACTAGTAAGGCTTATTTCTTAATTTGTATTTTTAGTTTACTAATGTGGATGTATTTGTGGAAACATGCTGAAGGAAAATATAAAAATATGAAAAATTATTTAAATGCCCAAGGTCAAATTTTAAAATCAACGCTTCATAAAATATGCACTTTTATAATTGCAGAAGTCACTAATTTTGGTAAATGCCTGGATACCTCCACTATCCTTTTGGGGAACAGATTCTCTAGAGCTTATTCATTCTGTGCAACCTGAAGGTAGGCATTTTCTTATATGATTATTAGAGGCCTAATGCAGGAAATTCATGCAAGGGCCTTGGCCCAGGCCCCCGTCCATTGCCCACCTCTGCTGCAGCCCCTACCCGCTGCGACTTTGGAAGGAAAGTTGTCTGATCTAATTAGCATATTACCCTTTTATTAGTATAGACTAGAGGCCCAGTGCATGAAATTCATGCACAGGGGGTGGGTAACCCTCAGCCCAGCCTGCACCCTCTTCAATCTGGAACTCCTCAAGAGATGTCCAACTGCCCATTTAGGCCTGATCCCAGTAGTACATCTCTCTCAGAATCCAGGACTGCTGACTCCCAACTGCTTACCTGCCTTCCTTTCTGATTGCCCCTAACTGCTTCTGTCTGCCAGCCTGATCACCCCTAACCAGTCCCCTACCAGCCTGATTGATGCCTAACTGCTCCCTTGCCAGCCTGTTTGCCCCTAACTGCTCTCCCCTGCAGATCTGGGTCTCCCCAACTGCCCTTCCCTGCTGGTCAATTTACATATTATTCTTTTTAGATAGAAGAGAGGCCTGGTGCATGGATGGAACCAGCTGGTTTGCCCTGATGGATGTTCCGGATCAGGGTGGAGGTTCCCTTGGAGTGTGGGGCAACCTGGGTGAGGAGCATGTAGTGATTTGCAGGCTGGTCATGCCCCCAGGCGACCCAAGCAAAGGGCCTGGTATCTGGGATTTATTTATATACTACAATTGAAACTTTGTAGCCTGGAGAGGAGCCAAGCCTCCTGCTCCCTCAGTGGCTGCAGCCATTTCTGTTAGGATTTATTTATCTTCTATAATTGAAACTTTGTAGCCTTAAGAGGAGGTCAAGACAGGCCACGGCTGCAGAAGCTTGGCTTCCTCCATCACCAGGGCAATCCTACCCTCCTGCTCTCTCCAACTCCATGGCTGTTGCCATTTTTGTTGAGATTTATTTATCTTCTATAATTGAAACTTTGTAGCCTTGAGTGGAGGTCTAGACCTGCCAGGGTGTGTGGAAAGCTTGGTTTCCTTCATTGCTTGGGAAACCCAAGCCTTCCTCCTGCTCGCTCTGCGGCTGCAGCCATCTTGGTTGGGGTTAATTTGCATACTAACTCCTAATTGGTACGTGGTTATGGCATGTGGGTGTGGCTTGTGGGTATAGCGTAGTGATAGTTTGCATATTACTCTTTTATTACATAGGATGTTGCTTGGTGTATATTTTATATATTGGGAAATGAACAAAATTATATGATTTTGACTAAGATTAGAATAAATCAATGACAAAGCAAAGCTCAAATTTAGGCCTAGAACCTTTAAAAAGAAATAATAAAACTGGTTGTTTTATAAATTAGTAGAAAGGGAAATCAGGGTCCATTATACCTTTTTCTAAATTAGAAAGACCATCTCTTGCATAGAGAGACAAATAAATTTATATGGTGTACTACTAACTCAATATTAGTTGCTAGGTACTTGTGGTTTTTCATTTGCATAGAATTAGAAGAAAGAACAAATAAAGGAAGGTTAAAAATACATTAATAAAGTTTTGTTTTAAATAACGGGCGAAGAGTTTCTCCGTAACCACACTCTGCTTAGGAGCCTAGAATTAAGAATGGAGAGAGGTAATTGAATAAGGTCAAGAAGAAAGGGACTTCATTTGTAGTTAGGTGCATAGGAGTGGCCAGCATCTGGGTGGTAACATTGTAAGTCACTGTGAGAACCTACAAGAGCTGGCTAGCTGTAAAATTGTCTTTAATATGTATAGTTTTGGGTTTTGTTGAGACATGGGGATATTAATTGATCTTTGCCTAGTGTCTTCTGAGGTAAAGTGGGGGAGGGCATAATTTATTCATTTACTACTCTCTGCTGATCTCTTTACATACATTAAAACAGTAAATCATTCTGGCTGGGTAGCTCAGTTGTTTGGAGCATAGTTCTAATATGCCAGGGTTGCAGGTTTTTGTCCCTGGTCAGGGCACATACAAGAATAAACCAGTGAATGGATAAATAAGTGGAACAAAACTTTTTTTGTCTCTTTCTTTCTCTCCATCTGTTCCCCCACTCTCTAAAATCAATAAATAAAAATAAAAAACTAGTTAATCATAACAATTCTGCTTTTATTTTTAATGAAGAAACTGAGACCCAGAAAATTTAAGTAAATTATTTAGGCCACACAGTCAGGGTCTGTAAAAAGATTTGGATTTAAGTATCTTGGTCTGATTCTGAAGCCTGTGCAACTGCATCTATGGAAGAGTCTCTTATTATTTATCAATTCATGAATGCGTATTTCAGATTTTAGTGGTGGAGTTCTTTATACAAATGAAATCTCTGCATATAATTGATTCAATGCTGCCTCACATTGACCAGCTGCTCAACACTCACTTGGAAAGTCATTGCTACATAGTTCATTCCTTTATTAATTAGTTCTTCATTCTTTTGATTCTGCAACTAACCTGTAAAAGATAAGTGTAATAACCACAAGGAGGCCGAAATAATATTTTGATAGTCTCAGATTTCAATTGTGCTTTCTCAATAGATATGTAATTGGAATCAGTGACAGTTTAACCTCAGTGAAGATTATGGAATTAGACTCTTTTATTTCATTTCATTTTATTTTGCAATTTCACATCAGCTTCTGCTTATTTAATTACTCTGGTTTTCTGTTCTGCCCTATGGAGTTTGGGGCAAGCCAAAAAATTACTGAGTCTTTGTAAAATAACTGTGCTTTGCATGTTGGAATTACTATGAGCAACTGATATTATCTGTACCAAGATTAATGTTGATGATTTGAGATATGAAGATGTTTTTACAAAGAAAGAAATAACACCGTAGAGGCTCTTTACTGGCATTTTATTTGCATTATTGCTCTGTGATGGATTTTTATTGCTTATTTTCCAAAATCTCTAGGCTATGAGGTTCTGTTTGGTTTGTACACTTTATATTGTCATTGACGTTTTTCTTTTTCCTATTTTGCTCCCTGAGTTTCCTAGATAACATGACTTTATCTGCATATAGTCACCTAAATAAGCTGTAGCTATTTCTAGGTCATTGTCAGGTAATTTCCTCCCCACAAATATTAATACGATATTTTATTTCCTTTAAGTCATGACCAATTTTCATTAGTCTTTCTCTTATTTTTTGTTTTTCCCAATTACAGGGGAACATTCATTTTGTATATTAGTTGTTTACAAAAATGTAGTAGACAAATAGAAATTTCATATATAGCCATTGTGTGGAAGTAGGCACTGTGAATTCAGCTAGGATAATTTATTTTTAGATGTCTTTGGTATTCTTTTTTAAAGGTATTTCAGAACTTATGTTGAAGTTCAAATCTCTCCATAATTCCTACTTTATTAACTCTTATTATAAAAATAACTGACAGAGAAGTATGTTGCCCAATTTCTTTGAGGCATAAAGATGTGAGTCAAGAATGGTTCTCAAGAGTAACTTTTAATTCCCACATTCATTTAGGCATAATTCAAACTTTTTATTACTTCAATGTTTCTCTTTCTGTATTCCATTACAGTAGCAGAATATAGCATAAATACTTTCAAAGATGATTGAAAAAATGTTATATTTACTTGAAAAATGCCTATTTACTTTCTAAGCAAATGCATTATTTAAAATATTTAAAAGCTGTCAAGTGCATACAAAATTTCTTAAGTCTAATATACTTCAAGGTTCTGATGACAACATGCAGTACAAAGCCACCGAATTTGTGTCTCTTTTTGCGAATGTCTTTCTCTTCCAACTTTGTTGCAAAAAGTGAGCAAAATGGATTAAAAAAAAAACCCACAACCACATACAAATTCTTTTCATAGAGACTGGTGAATTGATTTTTCCATCTTGTAGGGGAAAATCAGAGTGATAATAGAGCAACTCTCACTGGAGGCACTCAAAGTGCTTTACAAACATTGTCTCATTAATCCTCACGGTGATAATGGGAAACATTACTGTCCCTGTGTTTCAGGTGAGAAAACGGTAGTGTCAAGAGGTCATGTTTCAGATCACGTGCTGAGTCAGAGACCAAGTCTATAATAGAATCTTGTCTTTTGTTTCTGCTTCCAAGAAGCATTGCTGGGTCCTGTGCATTTTGATGCTAAAGAAAAAGAAAATGGCTCAAAACACTTTTTATTTTTAAAAAAGTTATCAAAGAAACACAAAGATAATGACAATAAATAGAAATTGCTATCTATTCTTGGGAGAAAGAATAAGAAAGTAAAGTACTGGTAGTTTGACTAAAACCTGGTTAAGAAGACATTGAATACTAAAGAGAAATGGGTAGGAAGTAACCAGAAAAAAAGCTCTGTCATTTAAGAGTTAATCAGAAAGGAGCTAGTTGAACATATCACAACTCAAAATTATTAGAGAAAAATTTATGTAGAATTCGTTTGATGGAGACTTAAGAAGGTGTAAATGGATCAAAAGGAATGGAAAATAACTCAAAATAAAATTCTGACTGCACAATGTTTAAAAAAATTGATGCATATGTCCAGGAATCTGCTTGATGAACTTGACGAAATATAAGATATAAAAGCATGTGTACAAAAACATGGAAGGATAACCACGGATGACCACAGAACTAAGAGAAGACATTTGCTGAGCAATTAATATAATCACACTGTCTTTTAAATTTTACAACATACTGTAAGTTGGATACCATTTTAATTTCAGGTTAGAGATGAGACTGCTGAGCTTCAGAGAGATTCAGCAAGTTGCCCCAGGTCAGACATGAATATAAAAGAGTGACACAGACTTATATGAAACAGATCTGAAGGGTAGAACACAGATTTAAGTAAGGCTTATGAAAAGGAAAAAAAAACACTAATAATAATCAAAAGACCTAGTTATGTTTGGGCAAGAAAAGAAAAGGGACAGATGGTAAGGAGAAAAGAAATTTCTCAGTTTCAAATTCTTCCTTCCTCTTTATATAAAGGAAAACAATCCTCACACAAATGGGACACATGTTTCTAAAAAAAAAATTAGAAATTCAGGACTGAGATTATAGAACTGCCCAAAGGAGTTTAAACATTCTGGCAGTGATGGGAGGTACATGGGCTCTGGAGACACCGTGATGGAGACTTGAGTATTGGCATCTGCCACTTTCTTGCTTTAAAATTTGGGCAAGGTACTTAACCTCTCTGAGTCTCTGTTTCCTTAATGGTGATTAGAAGAAAGAAATCTAACTCCTCAAAGCTAGGAGATTAAGGATATAACTGATGTTAATAAAGGGTCTGGTAAATTATAGCCACTTACTAAGTAAATGCTCAGCCCCTACTGAGTTGTGTCCCAGTGAATTGCAGAATAATCTGCTAAACCACTATGGGTAAATCTCTGAAAAATCAAGGAAAATGAGACTGGAAATATAGAGATCCCATTTTCTAAAGAAGCAAAAAGACAAATAGTAAAATCACAGTCAACAATCAATACATTTAGAACAGTTTAGAATGCATTATTTCAAAGATAGCCTCCATGAACAGAGGAGCAGTCATTTGGTTTAAGTGGTACCTTCTTCTGGCCTCCATGTTTTGCTACATCTTACTGCTATAGATGTATAAGGGCAACATATCCCCATCTATACATTAAGGCCCACCTTGCCTCTCTAAAGTCAAGTCTGTAATTAAGGAACACTAGCTTAAAATCTTAACAATTAGGATCCAGGCTGTCTAAATTTGGAGAGCTGCAGCTTTGTCTTGTTTCATGTTCTTGATCCTTTATCTTGGCAACCACTCCCTAGTATTCTGATTTTCACAGAATGCAGGTCTGGATCAGAGAGAACTATCTTGTGACAGAAGGGCTGACTCACACTTAGAAGGTACAAACTGTTTACATAACAAGTCCAGGGGACTCAGGGCCTTTCTGATCTAAGCCAGCATCATGTTCAGTGGAAAACCATGATAGGACACATTATATTACCCATGGTTCTTTGCATTAGGTGGGTTCTCATTCATAGAAAGGTGTTTCTGAATGATTTTATGGGAGCTGTCTCCTGGAGAAAAGGTCATGAAAAACTGCCTAAGAGATGAAGATTCTGTCTAAGTGTATTGAATTTAATTCCATCAGAGATTCGAGAATGGAGCCAATTACACAGACTGGCCACACAGAAGACCAATAAGGAGATTCTAGGGGCTTAATCACAAGGAACAACAACAGCCTGTAATTATTGGAATCGAGAGTCTAGGTCAGTGGTTGGCAAACCCATTAGCCAACAGAATGGCAAACTGTAGCTCATGACTGTGGTTTTACTATTTGCCTTTTTGCATGTGGCTCACAAGCCACAGTTTTCCAACCACTGCTCTAGATCAATTTTACATGTATTGAGATAGTCTCCAACTTTGGGACATTCAATTTGTGGAAGTAGATCCCAATCATTAGTAAAAAAACAATTCCTCATATACTCTCAAACCTAGGTTCTCAACTTAGTTTTAGAACTGGGCATGGGTCTGAGTCTATAGGTGGGACACTTTAAGTACATGTGGCATGATTGCTGCATACCAGAATATATTCTACTAGAGGCCTGGTGTACAACATTTGTGCACTTGGCAGCAGGGGTGGAGGGGTGGGAGAGAAGCAGTCCCTCAGTCAGACCTGTGTCCTCTCACAGTCTGGGAGCACTCGGGGGATGTCTGACTGACAGCTTAGGCCTGCTCCCCATGCGCCAGCAGTCAGACATCAGTAGTGCTGCTGTGGAAGCAGGAGAGGCTCTCGCCACCACTGCCGTGCTTGCCAGCCATGAGCCTGGCTCAAGGCTTCTGGTTGAGCTGCACTCCCCCTTTTGGAACACATTGACCACTAGGGGACAGTGGGCAGCTCCTGTGAGAATGTCTTTCCCCTGGTGGTCAGTGTGTGTCATAGTGACTAGTCGTTATGCTGCTTGGTAAATTTGCATATTAGCCTTTTATTATATAGGATCTATCACATTCTTTTCTTAACAGACTAACTTTGGTATTAGTATAGTTTTTAAACAAAATATGAAGCTAAATATTCCAGTTATCTAGCACTGGGTAACATACCCCCTCAGACTTAGTGGTATCACACAGTAACCATTTTGCTAAGCTCATGGGTTGTGTGGTTGTGTTCTGTACAAGATTGGATCTTGAGTTGGGAAACTGACACTGAGGGTGACTCTCAAATGGTTGGGTTATTATTTGGAAACTTACCACATGTCTGATTACTGAGCCAGTAGGAATTGAAGGCTGGGCCCAGCTATGATTGACAAGAATATCTATGTGTGACCTCTCCATGTGTTCTGGCCTTTGTACAGGCAGTTGCTGATAGTCAATGGCTTGTACAGGGCTTCCTTTGACCTGCACTCAGAAGTCAGAGGCATTATTTTGCTGGATTCTATTCGTTATAAGAGAGTTTCGAAAGATAGCCCAGACTTAGTGGGATTGCAAGATGATATTGCAGAAGATCCTGTAGAATGCAAGATACTGTTGTGAGAACTTTGGAAAAATACAATCTGCCACATTGTGCTGTTTTTGATTAGTTTGATTGATTGACTTTTGCTTTTCTTAGACAATGAGTAGTTAGAGTGGGAAAACATAGAGAAACCTCTATGTTATTTCTTGCAAGGGACCTAAACTTTTAAAGACTCATCTGTGGTGGTAATGGCAGGTCAGTTATGAGTTACAAATGCTCCCTTGTTTCAGGACATTTTTGAAAAAGCTGAGATAAGTGTATACTCCAATGCTCTATTAAATAGAAATGTTGTATCAACCATAATGCCAAATATTTTATGGTATAGAGATAATAGATATATATGTTCACCTTTATTCCTTACTATCAACATGGATTTATTGTTATAAAGAATCTGTGTCTTTTTCATATCCACAATGATTCATTATGTTTCATCCTGAAATAATTGTTTTAAAATGTTCTGGGCCACTGCTGTTCATCTCTATTAGATTTTTTATTTCTAGAAATAGTTTCTTTTTAGATTGGACTTTATGGTTCTTAGAAATAGTGACCAAAGTATGAAGATCTTACCAATTTTATAGTGCACCTAAAACAATGGCAAGAGTTTGGAAATTGGTGTTAGCATCAGGTTGAGTTGGAAAGGGCTAACATTTATTGCAACTTCTATCATTCAATCTTTACATTCCCTATATAATCCTCTGAGTCAATATTCATTAAAGAGTGAAAGACAAGATACTGTGTTTTTGTTATATACAGTGCTAGGTAATTGAAACATTTGATTAGCAATCTATCTTTTCAGTGCAAGCCAATGATTTTTCTTGGAGAAACATCGATTAAAATAGGAATAGTAATTTTTATGGCCTCATAACTGAATATTAAAAAGAGTATTATTTCAATAATATCCTAAAAGACTACAGAATGTTTTTATGCTAGTCTTTCTGGTATAAAATTCTTTTTGGAGAGAAAGCAAATGCATCCATGAATGAGATAATTCTGTTTCTATATCTTTTGGTTTTTTGACCTTTCAAGTGATGTTAAACATCCTTATGTTGCTTTTGAAGTTCTTTTGACTCTGGCCTTACTTCCATTCCAAACTTGCTTTGTTATTGTTGTTGTGACTCTTCTTTAGGTTATCCTCTACTATGGTAAATAATAAACTCTACATTTCTATGATCACAATCTTCAGGGTTTTTTTTTCCATTTTATACATAGACTCAAGGTATTTTCCCATGTTTCTCTCTAAAGGCTACCAGGAAAAAATCCTGCTCAACTTTAAAAATGGTGTGTTGGTAGTTCCCACTTACAATGTAGCAAACAAGGCCCAGAAATAAGCATTTTAACTGAGACCAAGGTAATGCTCATGTAGGTGCCCTGTCCACCACACTTGAAGGAACTCTGCTTTAGGGACCCTGGTGGACAGAATAATGGCCCCTAAAGATACCTTATCCTTTTCTTAGGAACCTAGAAATATGTTTCATTAAATGTGAGATTAAAATTGCAGATAGAATTGAAGTTGCAAGTCAGTTGACCTTTAAATAGGACAGCTATCTTGAGTTATCTGGGAAGGTTGCAAAGGGTCTTTAAATGTGAAAGAGAAGAACAGAAGAAGAATCATTCAGGGAAGGAGATGTGATGATGGAAGCTGAGCTTAGTGATGTGACTTGAAAAGGACTACTAGATCTGTCCAGGCTAGCTTTAAAGAGAGAAGAAAAAGGCCATAACTGAAGAAATGCAGGTCACTTTTCAAGCTAAAAAAGGCAAGAGAATAGATTTGCCCCTTATATTAGTTTTCTATGGCTGGTACACTGTGGTAGTTTAAAACAACAAAAATTATTCTCCCACAGATATGGAGGTTAATAGTTCAAAATGAAGGTAGGAACACCATTTCTCTGAGACTCTGGGTAGAATCTCTTCTGTTTCTTTCTACTTTTTAGTGATGGCATCAAATTCTTGACATTCCCTGACCTGCAGCTTCATCACTCAAGTGTCTGCATCTGTCATAACATGGCATTCTCCTTATGTGTCTCTTTCTTATAAGGATACTGGTCTTATTAGTTTAGAGCCCACACTGATGACCTCATCTTAGCCTGATTACATCTGTGAAGACTCTGTTCCCAAATAAGGTCTCATTTACAAATACTGTGGGTTAAGGCTTCAATACATTGTTTTTTGGAGAATGCAATTCAACCCGTAATCCTCCTAGTGATTCCAAAAAAAAGATCTGTGGTGCCTTGCTTCTAGCTCAGTGAGACCTGTTTTGGACTTTTTTTATCTTCAGAACTGTAAATTAAACAGTTAGTATTGTTTTAAACCATTAATTGTGGTAATTTGTTACAGAAACAATAGAAAAACAGGCTCATGGACTAACTCAAATTCTATTTCATTTCTGAAGTCCCTTACCTCCCCTTGTTAAATTCTATCTCTCCTCACAATACTAACTTGTTTATACTTTTATAATTAAATATTGACCAATAATCATACTTTTGTTACTTTGTTATGCTTATATCCCTCTAATGTTAAAGTTCTTGAGTGTCATCTTTGTATCTTTGAGTAACTGGAACCTAATACTCATGCAATAACTATTTAGTGAAAGAACATTAAATTCTTATCTAGAACATAATTCCTACAGTCATACTGTCAAGGAATTTCCCAGATTATTTTAAAACCAAAATAAGTAATCTAAGAAAGGAAAAAAAATCTTTTGAAAATTTACTATAAAATCATTTTATAGTAATTTTTAAAGTCACCATAAAAACTTTACTTCTGTAAGAGAAATGAAAGCAATATTGACCTTGTGTTTTGCACTATGTTTTATTGTGGGTTTTGACAAGACAAGCATTTTGTTATTGTTAGTGTGGCTTAGAAATCAAGAGTGTCCTTCAAGTGATGCTGAAAATGTTGACATTCTTTGGCCAGCAAAGCCGTCAGTGTTTTTTTTTTTTTTTATAATATATTTTATTGATTGTTTTACAGAGAGAAAGGGAGAGGGATAGAGAGTTAAAAACATCAATGAGAAGGAAATATTGATCAGTTGCCTCATGCACACCCCTTACTGGAGGTGTGCCCACAACCAATCAAACCTGGGGCCCTTCAATCTGCAGGCCAATGCTCTATCCACAGAGCCAAACCAGTTAAGGCGGCCCTCAATGTTTTCACTGAAAAAGTTTTAATGGATCAGTTCATGGTTTATCATGGTTCAATTTCTACAGCTACTGCAACTGTGTATTTCTGATTAAATGTGCCTACAATATCTAGTTAACACCAAACTTTGTTTTAGAGTTCCCAACTGCTCCGTAGTACATTTAATGTGTAAAATTCTTACTTTTGGAAAAGAGTTTGAGAGAATCTGTTAACCAGATCATCTGTGTACATGTGTGCTGGCTCCATTTAGCTTGGCGATTGCACTTTAAGTTATAAATCAATTGAGTTTCTGTAATTTGTCTTCAGTTAAGATCCTCATTTCATGACAACTGATGGAAAGCTCTTGAAAGACATTTTCATTACAAGATAAGATTGAAAATAAATGGAAAAACGGTATTTTTCTGTTTTCTTAGTTGTAAAGCAACTATTTCTGCAACAACCCCAGTTCAAAGAAACCTTTTAAAGAGGAAAACCATGACAGGCCTCATATTATTTATTGGAATAATTAAATTAATTAATGATACTATTTACTTTTTACTATGCTCTGTGAACCAATAAACCATAGTCAGGGTTGTAGGTAACAACACAAACAGCAGCAACAAAAACAATAAAATATTGCTGTAGAAATTAGAAAGCCCAGGAAAAATTGGAGTTGCCAAAACTTATAAACATGAAATTACAGAGAATCTAGAAGAGAAAAGAAAGACACGAAGTGTTCATGCCAATCCGCATTGGTGATATAATTAAACAATCAAACTCGTGGTTGAGAAGCTAACATTATTAAGGAATCATTTACTGCGCAGTAAGTGTAATTACAAGACAAGTGAATGTAATATGTCTAATCTCTCAATAATTCAGGATATATATGGTGTTAAAGCACATAGGGACATGTTATTGGGATATCCTAAATATATATATGTTTGATTGAAGAAATACTCACATTGGCACATGCTATTTTCTTATTGTTGAGTATAACAAAATTCTTATTCTTATGGGTAAAACGTCATCATAAAAATGTGTAATATATGACAGGCTTTCCTACTTTACAAGTTTATAAATTACATGCTCTAATCTCTGAAAGAAACTGAAAGTTTCAAAATTTCTAAGGCTAATGCTCAATAGTTGTAATCAATATTGAAAGTGAAGATTTTTCAGAGAATAACAAATAATACTTTGTGCCAGACACTTTTCTAAATAATGTATGTCTATCTATCATCTATCTATCATCTATCTTCAATGAATTCTAAAAATAAACTATGAGATAGGACTATTATTCTCTCTATCTCTTCTTTTAATCTTCACCCAAGGATATATCTCCATTGATATTTAGAGAGAATGGAAGAGAGAGGGAAAGACAGAGAGAAATATTCATCTGAGAGAAACACATTGATTGGTTGTCTTCCCCATGTGCCCTTGACCAGAATCAAATCCAGGACCTTTTGGTCCACAGGCTGATGCTCTGTCCACTAAGTGAAACTGGCCAGCGCAAGACTATTATTAGTTTTCTCTTTTTCTAGGTGAGTGATCTGAGGACCAGAGATACTAGGTTATTTTTCAGAGATTGCCCAGCTGGTAGGCATAGAGGTATGATCAACAGGTATTTACTGAGTGACTCTATGTATGTGACACTATTTTAGGTTCTGGAAGGATAGCAGTAACAAAACATAATTTTTAAAAATCCAGTTTTGCCCTGACAGGTTTGGCTCAGTGGATAGAGCAACAGCCTGCAGACTGAAGGGTCCCGGGTTCGATTCCATTCAAGGGTATGTGCCTTGCTTGTGGGCACATTCCCAGTGGGGGGTGTACAGGAGCAGCTGATCAATGTTTCTAACTCTCTATCCCTCTCCCTTTTTTCTGTAAAAAAAAATCAATAAAACACACATATATATATATATATAATATATTTTATTGATTTTTCACAGAGAGGAAGAGAGAGGGATAGAAAATCAGAAACATCGATGAGAGAGAGACATCAATCAGCCTCTTGCACACCCCACACTGGAGATGTGCCTGCAAGCAAGGTACATGCCTCCAACTGGAATCGAACCCCGGACCTTTCAGTCCGCAGGCCGACGCTCTATCCACTGAGCCAAACCAGTCTCGGCTATAAAACATATATATATATTTTAAAAATCCAGTTTTTATAATTTGCATTTTTGTGGATTCTTTTTTCCTGGGAAAAGGGATCAATTATAAAAAATTTAAAAATATCCTTAGGTAAGCCATCGAGAAATTTACTCCTAATACTTTATTTGTTCGTGTTCTTCTTTTTTTCTCACATTTTTATCACCATTAAATTTTCCCCCCATGAAATGGAAATTTGTCTTTATTTTATTCATTTTCACTGAGTGGGCAGATATCATCTGTAGGTAGTCTGGACCCTCTGGTGGTTCAGAAAACTAAAAGTGAGTCTTTAGTTATTTAGGTTTAAAAATAAATTTTGGAAAATTGTATTATCTAGGCTCTAAAGCAGTGTGGTACTTGTGGCTTTGTGGACGATACAGATAGTAGCAGCTATTCAACACTGCCTGCTGTTGTAACTTAAAAGTAACCATAGACAATGTATAAACAAATGGATGTGGCTAGACTTGGAGTCTATAGTTTGCCATCCCTGATCACCTGGAAGACAAAGGCCCTTTTTCTAATTTGCATGCAGGTGCCATGATGCCTGAGTTAGAAGGGCCCTGCTTATGAACTCTATCTTTTCTCCTTGGAATCTCCTCACTGCCATTTACTTTCTCTGCATTTTTATTGGTAAATTGTATTCCATTGTGTGGATATACCATATTTTATTTATTAATTTATTATGTGATGGACATTTGGGTTAATTCTACTTTTTAGCTAGTATAAATAAGGCTGCTATGACTACTCAAGTACACAACTTTCTGGTGGACACATTTTCATTTAAATTGGGTATATAGTTAGGGGTGAAATTATGAGGTCATTTGGTAATTCTACACGTAACATTTTGAGGAACTGCTAAACTGTTTTCCAAAGGGTCCAGGCCATTTTGCATTCCAATCAGCAGTATAGAAAAGCATCAATTTTTCTGTGTCTTTGTAGATACTTGTATTATCTGTTACTTTAATTATAACCATCCTAGTGGTATGAAGTGCTATTTCATTGTGGTTTTGATTTGCACTACCTAATGGGTAAGGATGTTGATAATCTTTTCATTTACTTATAGATATTTCCTTTGGAGAAATATCTATTCAGATCTTTGCCAATTTTTAAATTGAGTTATTTTTCTTTTTTTAATTATTCAGTTGTTAGATACTTTATACACTCTAGATACAATTCCCTTATCAGATGAAAGATTTTCTTCATTGAGTAGATTATCTTTTCACTTGCTTCATGGTATTTTGGGAAGCATAAATGTTTTTAACTTTGAGAAAGGCTTAAATTAGACATTTTTCTTTTGTCACTTTTGCTTTTAGTGTCATATCTAAGAAGGTTTTGCCTAACACAAGGTTACTGTATTATCTTCCAAGAATTTTATTGCTTTAGCTCTTCCATGTAGATCTATGATCCATTTTGAATTAATTATTGTAAATGCTGTGTAAAAAGTGGTCCAACTTCATCCTTTTGCATGTAAATATCTAGTTATTCCAGCATCAGTTTCTGAAAAGACTAATTTCTCATTGGATTGTTATTGGCACCCTTATAAAAAATTAATTGATCATAAATTTTAGGATTTACTTTTGGACTCTTCATTTTATTCCATTGATTTATATATCTATCCTTATGCCAGTACCAAAAATTTCTTGATTTATGTAACTTTGAAATGTTAGTATTCTAACTTTGTTCTTTTTTAAAATTGTGCTTATTTTTGGTCCCTCAAAATTAACATAAGGATTTTAGGATTAGATTGACATTTTTTGATAAGTCAACTGGGATTTTGGTACAAAATCTCTAAATAAACCTAGGGAATACTGCCATCTTAAAATTAACTTTTGATTCATAAACATGAGGTGTCTACATTTTTTTAGTTCTTCAATTTCTCTCAACAAAGCTTTGTAGTTTTCAGGGAACATATCTTGTCCTCCTTTGTTACATTTATGTCTAAACATTTTATTCTTTTCATGTCATTGTAGAGGGATTTTTTTCCTCAATTTTATTTTTGGATTTTTTTATTCCTAGTGTATAGAAATACAATAGAAGTTTTTGCATATTGAACTTATAGATAGTAAGCTTGCCGAATTAATTTATTAGTCGTAATTGTTTTTTAGTAGATTCTTGCAGTGATTCTCAACCTTTCTAATGCTGCAACCCTTTAATATAGTTCTTCATGTTGTGGTGACCCCCAACCATAAAGTTATCTTCATTGCTACTTCATAACAGTAATTTTGCTACTGTTATGAATCGTAATGTAAATATCTGTATTTTCCAATGGTCTTAGGCTCTACAGCAGTAGTTCTCAACCTGTGGGTCGAAATCCATAGGTTAACTGCTAGCAGGATTGCCTCAGATCATCGGAAAACACAGATATTTACATTACGATTTATAGCAGTAGTAAAATTACAGTTATGAAGTAGCAACGAAGATAATTTTGTGATTGGGGTCACCACAACATGAGGAACTGTATTAAAAGGTTGCGGCATTAGTAAGGTTGAGAACCACTGCTGAGTCTTCTAAATGAAAGATCATGTCCTCTGTAACTAGAGATAGTTTTACAATTATGAATAGAAGTACCGAGAAATTGAAGATCCTTGATCTTAGGGAGAATGCATTTGGTCTTTATCATCAAGTATAATATAATTTTTGAGTATTTCTTCAATGCTTTTATTTGAGTAAGGAAGTTTCTGTCATTTAAAAATTATGAAGTGGTGTTAATTTTTTT
>PVJN01036154.1:8455-21769 GCA_004026805.1 Lasiurus borealis | reverse complement strand
GAAATGCTGAAGGGTACTCTTCTAGAAGAGGAAGAAGAAAGAGGTAAAAGACAAAAAATTATGAACAAACACATAGCTATCAACAAGTGAATCTAAAAATTAAGTGACTTAAAAATTTGATCAACAGAATGAACTGGTGAATATAATAGAATCAGGAGCACAGAAAGGGAGTGGACTGTTAATTCTTAGGGGGAAAGGGATGAAGGGTGTACAGGGAGAGACTGGACAAAAATCATACACCTATGGATGAGATCAATGGGAGGGTGCTAAGGGCAGAGGGAGGGTGGGAGCTGGGTGGAGGGGTGCTATGGAGGGGAAAAAAGAGAAACAAATGTAATAATCTGAATAATAAAGATTTAATTAAAAAAAAAAAAAAAAAAAGAAAGTGCCAAATTGGTAACTGCTTCTTCTCACAGCAACCTCCCAGAAACAGAGACTTTAAAGAGCATGAAATGCCACCTGGAGATGGTTTGTTTGTTTGTTTTTTATTGTTCCAGAGTGTAAGACAGTGAAGGCTTATATGACCTGACTGCCTTCCATTTACCTGACTTTTCTTTTTCGGATAATTCATCCTCCACTCATATCTCATGGTTACAGTATTGCCCCAGTCCCAATGCTTCCCTGTATCAATAAGACAGCAGTGATACTTAGACATCCTAGGAATGAGTTTCCCTAGTGTTGTGACACCATACTATCCAACCAAAAGGTTGGTCGTCAATGCATCCTTCTGACTGATTCATGACCAAAAGAATAAATTGTGGATAAAAAAAGGAGCACTGTAATAAATCTAACCAAAAGTAACTGTAATAAATCTAACCAAAAGTAACATCACAGGGTGATCTGATCATAAATTCCTAACTGGGAAGGTCATGGTGCGTAGTCAAGCCTCAGGCATATATATATATATATACACACACACACATATCTTCATTAGTAAAAGGTTGAACTTTGACTTAAGAAAGTCCTATCCATTGTTTCTATACATCTGTTAAAACACCTTTGAAATGTCTCTATTTCAGACACCTTGGAAGAGTAACCACCATCAAGAAAGGACATAATCTTGTTAACTTTCCTTTAATCTAATGCCTACCATGCTTCCTCACACCTTCACATAATCTTTCTTATGTTTCCCCTTTCATTTCAAATACGTGAAAGAAATTTTAAAGCCTGGCCAGCTTGGCTCAGTGGATGAGCATCTAACTATGAAATGGAAGGTCTCCCTTCAATTCCTAGTCAGGGCACATGCCCAGGTTGCGGGCTCAATCCCCAGTATGTGGCATGCAGGAGGCAGCCAATCCATGATTCTTTCTATCTCTCTCTCCCTCTTCATTCCTCTGAAATAAATAAAAAAATATATATCTTTTAAACTGTCATTTTGCAGAAGCATTTGAGATTGTGCTTCTGGCATTGTCATACATTTGCCTCAAATAAATTGTTATAAAAATTCTCTGTAATAAATTTAGACATTTACTACACTGACATTATGAATAATTATCCGGATACTAGAGGCCTAATGCATGAAATTTGTACATGGGTCAAGGGGTTAGTGGGGGGTCCCTCAGCCTGACCTGTACCCCCTCCAATCCGGGAGCCCTCAGGGGATGTCCTACTGATGACTTAGGCCTACTCCCCATGGTTTTCTGCTGTCTTTGAGGCCCACTTGGCCACTCCCAGGTCATCAATGGTGACGGCCAAGCTGGCCCTGCTCTCAGCGGCCACCCCCGGGACTGGAGGACTCTAGCTGGTCTGAAAGTACTGGGTGCCGCCATCTTGTGGCTATGGGCATTGCCATCTTTGTGTTGGAGTGACAGTTAATTTGCATATTACTCTTTTATTAGATAGGATTTTAAGCATTTGTGGTCAAAGACCATAAACGATATAAGACAGGAGCTGTAATGCTCTTTCAAATGTACTGAGGCCAATTTGCTCCCGAAGCTATTAGTTGCCTTTTGGTGGATATCCATGGTTTCAATAACTAGAGGCAGGTTGAAGCCAAGAGCAAATCATAACAGACTAGATATATTAAATTTTAGCTTTAAAATTATTAAATTAGAGGATTAAAAATGGCAGCAGAGTAAGTTGAAGCTACACTCACATTCTCCCGAGACCAAACTAAAAACACAACTAAAATACAGAAAAAATGCTCCATGAAAAGTCAATTAAAGATTAGCTAGAGAGAACCCTGATAACCAAGAATGGAAAATGAAGACTACACAAAGACTGGGAGGAAGTACAGAGATGCAAAATGGGTGTTTGGGCTCCCACACACAGCAGCTGAAGTTCTAAAGGAATATCTCAGCTGTAGGGGGTTCCCACCAAGAATTCTGGGGTTTAAACCCTAAGCTGGGCTCCCCAGACCTGAGGACCAGAACTGAGAAAGTTATCCACATAATACCTGAGTGTGATTTTCACAATCTGCCAGAAATAGACAGCAGAAAATACAGGCAACAACTCAAAGGGCCAATGCAAAAATTTTATGAACAGCCATTCACTTTGGGTGTGCCAGCCCGCGGGTTAAGTCAACGAGGACCCTAGAGGGGGAATGGGGATGAAAGGGACAAGAGACACAAGGAATGGAGACAAGACAAAGTTCTGATCAAGTCTCATTTATTCATTTGGAATTTGGGATATTTATAGGGAGAAGGAGGAATGAGGAAGTTAGAGAAAATTCCTAGTCCTAAGGCGAAACGCCTGGCTTACGGGAGATAGGGAAAGAGATAGGGTTTGGGGTAATAGAAACCTAGCCCAAGGTTAGTGCTAATGTGGCTGGAGCTTACTACAAAATGGCTATCAAGCACAACAAGTTTCCCACATTTGGGCTCTGCACAGAGAGGGTAAAGTGGACTGGAACTGTATGAGGAGAGTTTAGGGTTGGGAACTCTGGGGTTGAATCTTGGAGGGTAGTCACCTCAGTTTCCGATGCTAAGTCATTCTCTTACACTGAAGATGTCATCTTTTTCCTACTGACTTTTGCTATCCAGGTGGCTGTGGCCTGGGGAAAAGGTAGTTTCCACAAACTGTTGGAAGAATTCTTGCTCTATTCTATCATCCATAGCCTGAGGCCATTCAAAGCTAACAACAATCAGACTGGCAGATCTCTAGAGACTTTCAGGCTTTGATCTCCTTCTAGGTCCAAAGCCAGATAAAGCTGACCTTGTGCACATCTTGGTCCTTTCCAAAGGCAACCAGAATCCCAGCAGAGAGAGCCACAAGGTGGATCGCTGACAGTCCCAAACAGGGTACTCAGGATCAGTCTGAAATAGCATGACAGTATTCTGAACTAGAGATTTGGACTCATAGCAGCAGATCTGCCTAATATATACGGCACAAATTCAAACATGCAGCCAAAATAGGGAGACAAAAAAAACAACAACCAAATGTAAGGATAAGAGAATTTTCCATAGTAAGAGCTAAAGGAAATGGAGATAAGAAATTTATCTGATATAGAGTCCAAAATAATGATGGCAAAGATGCTCAATAGCATGAGAAAAGGCATAGTAAATATGAAAAAAGAACAGTCAAAAATAAAAAATGACATAGCACTAATACAGAATGCATCAGAAGAAATACACAGAAGATTAGGGGAAATCAAGGTTTGGATCAGTCAATTACAAGATGGAGTAGAAAAATATCATTCAATCAGAAAACCAAACAAACACACAAAAATTTAAAAAACAGAAGACAGCTTAAGGGATCTGTGGGACAACATGAAATATTTGCATAATAAGTGAGCCCGAAGGGGAAGAAAGTGAGCAAGGGATAGAGCAGGGTCTGCAAACTTATTAGTTAACAGAGTGGCAAACCACTGTTTGAATAAATAATGACCAAAGAAGAAACCAAGAAGGTGGCATAGGTAAATACCTAAACTGCTGCTTCATACAACAATTTCAAAACTACAACTAAAAGACAAAATAGACATCATCCAGAACCACAGGAAAGCTGGCTGAGTGGAAATTCTACAACTAGAAGTAAAGAGAAAAGTACACCGAGACTCAGAGGAGCTGGAGGAGGCAGAGGTACTGAGATGCGCACGTGGAGAAGACTGGCACTGAGTGCATGACGGGCTTTCTCAATCAGGAGAGAGACAAAAGCTCCCAACTGCACTGAATTCCAGTTCTTGGAGAGACTCTGGGGACCCAAACTCATTTGGGGAGAAACTGGACTGTCTGAAAGCAGGCAGAACTTGAGGGTGGCTTTCTCACAGAAGTGCTTGCAGCGATTACCATGAGACACTGAGACATAAGGGCCTATTAGGGCAGGGTTGACGGGAAACCAATGTTGTGCGCTCTGCCCTGAGACTCCCCCACATCCAAGCTGAACACAGAGCTCTTGCAAGTCTTATCTCATAAGGGTATCTTTAGGCCAGAAGTCCGTCCAGCATAGACATAGCTAATCCTCACAGCCAATTGGCCTGGAGGTCAATTCCTCCTAGTGATACCAACAACAATCAAGACTTAACTACAACAGGACTGTGCACACAGTCTAAAAGGGGTGCGCCAAGAGTGTCCACCTAAGGTAACTGGGGAAGCTGAGCCACTGGGCCATATAGAATGCCAAGCACACAAAGCCACACTATCAACTCAGGGAAGTAGCCAAAATGCAGAGACAAAGTAACAGACCACAAATGAAAGAAATGGAGGAAAGCAAACAACTGGATATAGAGTTCAAAACCACAGTTATAAGGTTTTTCAAGAATTTTCTAGAAACTGCCAATAAATTTAGCGAGATCCTTGACGATATGAAAAAGGACCAACTAGAAATTAAACATACACTGACTGAAATAAAAAATATTATACAGAGACCTAACAGCAGACTAGAGGAATGCAAGAATCAAGTCAAAGATCTGAAATACAAAGAAGCAAAAAACACTCAACTGGAAAAGAAAAAAGAATCCAAAAATTTTAAGATAGTGTAAGAAGTCTTTGGGACAACTTCAAGCATACCAACATCTGAATTACGGGGATGCCAGAGAAGGGAGAGAGCAAGATACCAAAAACCTATTTGAAGAAATAAGGACTGAAAATTTCCCCCAACTGGTGAAAGAAATAGACTTACAAGTCCAGGAAGCACACAGAACCCCAAATAAAAGGATTCAAAAGAGGACCACACCAAGACACATCATAATTAAAATGCCAAGGGCAAAAGATAAGAGAATTTTAAAAGCAACAAGGGAAAAACAGTTTACCTACAAGGGAGCACCCATACGACTGTCAGCTGATTTCTCAACAGAAACTATGCAGACCAGATTTGTGTGGCAAGAAATATTCAAAGTAATGAATAGCAAGAACCTACAACCAAGATTCCTCTACCCAGCAAAGCTATCATTGAGAATGGAAGGTCAGATAAAGTGCTTCACAGATAAGAAAAAGCTAAAGGAGTTCATCACCACCAAATCAGTATTATATGAAATGCTGAAGGATATTTTTTAAGAAGAGGAAGAAGAAGAAAAAGCTAAAGATAAAAAAATTATGAACAACTAACACATATCTATCAAAAAGTGAATCTAAAGACCACGTAAATAAAGAAATCAGATGAGCAGGATAAACTGGTGAATAAAATAGAATCACAGGCATAGAAAGGGAGTAGACTGACAATTCTTGGGGGTAAAGGATATATGGGGTACAGGAAGAGACTGGACAAGAATCCAACACCTATGGATGAGGACAGTGGTGTGGGGGGTTCGGGGGGTAAGGGTAGAGGGTGGGGTGGAAAAGCAGGTGGAGGGGAGCCATGGAGTGGGGGGGAAGAGGAATACTTGTAATAATCTGAACAATAAAGATTTATTAAATTTAAAAAAAAGAAATAATGACCAAAAACTTCTCTAACCTGGTGAAGGAAATAGTCCCTAAGTTCAGGAGGCACAGAGAGTCCCAAGCAAGAACAACCCAAACAGGTCCATGCCCAGAAACATCATAATTAAAATGCCAAATATTAAAAACAAGAAGAGAATCTTAAAGGAACCAAGAGAAAAGAAATTTGTTACCTATGAAGGATCTCCCTCCCATAAGGCTGTTAGTTGATTCCTTATCAGAAACTATTGGCAAGAAGAAAATGGCATGAAGTACTCAAAGTAATGAAAAGCAAGGATCAGAAACCAAGATTACTATATCCAGCAAGACTATCATTCAAAAGAGATAGTGAAATAAAGAGCTACCCAGACCACAAAATAAATAAATAAATAAAAAGGCTACAGAAGTTTATCAACTCCAAACCACCACTATAGGAAATGATAAAGGAATTGTATTAATAAGAAATAGAGAGAGAGAGACAATCATAGGCATACAGAATAAAGATGGCAATAAATAAGCCTCTATCAACAACCAACAATGTGAATGAATTAAATGCTCCAATCAAAAGACACAGGGTAGAAAAAAAGGGGAAAAAAAACAACAACAACAAGATGGCAGCATAGGTGAACACCTAAGCAGCTGCCTTGCACAACAATTTCAAAACTGCAACTAAAAGACAGAACGGACACCATCCAGAGCCACAGGAAAGCTGGCTGAGTGGAAATTCTACAACTAGAAATAAAGAGAGGAACTCACAAAGACTCAGAGGAGCTGTAAAACGCTGAGGTACAGAGACACGCTCGTGGAGAGGACAGGCTGGCTTCCACTACCTGAGGCAGATGGAAAAATCCCAACTGCACTGAACCCCAGCTCCAGGTGAGATTCATATGGGGGAGTCTGGACTGTTGTGAAAAGGAAGGAGTGCATGGAAACTTAGGGAAGCCACGAAAGACAAAAGTCTGGGGGTGCACAAAAGTACGCTCAAAAGTGCGCACACAGAGTTCTGACTGTTGATTGTCCCGCTAGCTTTCTCTAGCAGGAGGAAAATAAAACCTCACAACAGAACTGAAATCCAGATCCAACTGCACTGAACGCCAGTTTAGGGCAAGACCCTGAAGACCCAGAATCATACAGGTCCCTAGAGTGCACAGAAACTCAGGGGAACTGAAAAGGCAGAGGTCCGGAACTTCATGTGCGCCAAGGACAGAGGTCTGGAGGCAAACTGGCATGCACAGACACAGCTGATCTTCACAACCAATTGGCTTTGAAGTCAATTCCCCCCAGTGATACCAATAATAATCAAGACTTAACTACAACAAGACGGTACACACAGTTCACAAAGGGGTACACCAAGAGTGTTCACCTCGGGTAATTGGGGAGGCAGAGTTACTGGGCCACATAGGACATCTAGCACACAAAAAGCTACTCTCCCAAATCAAGGAAGCAGCAAAATATGCCAAGACAAAAGAACAGATCACAAATGAAAGAAATGGAGGAAAACAAACAACTGCATATATAGTTAGCTCCTCCCCAAATATGCCAGGTTCTGTTAAAGCTACTGCCCCAACTCTGGAACTCACAGGGACTGAATCCATATGGAGGCCCTTTAAGAGCAGCTGCCTGGGGCTCCAACAGCATCCATGTCATTAGCAGCCATTCCCACTATTTTTTATAGCCAGAAGTTGTGGGGACTTCTCTTCCCAGCATTAGAACCCTGGGTTGTGGGGCCTGGTGTGGGACTAGGACTCCTCCTCCTTGTGGAAATCTCCATAGCCAAGATTTCCCTCTTGATTTTAAACTGCCACACAGTGTATGATCAGGAGGTTCCACTATTACTCCCTGAGTCTCTGTCCCTCCTACCAGTCTCTAAGATCTTCTCTAATTCTCTAGCTGTAGGACTTTCTTCCAGCTAGATTTCAGGTGGTTGTTCTGCATTTTAGTTGTAATTTTGATGTGATTATGGGAGGCATCAAGTGCCGCATTTATCTACACCACCATCTTGACCAGAACTCCTAACACCTGCCTTCAAGAAGGACATCTGGTTAAGGCTTGGGTACCACTAGGGAAATGAATGTCTTCTTTTTCCTTATGAATCATACCTTCCTTTCAATATAGTCTAGGATCCTGAAGAGGAAGTGGGTATTGAGGATGAATCCTGTTCCAAGTTCAGTTTATCAGACTCTCAAGAAAAGACCTCTCTGTTAATTCTACCAAGAGGAAAAGCTACCATTTATCTTCCCAAACCCACTACTCTTTTCTATTTTACTTGTTTTATTTAATAAATCTTTATTGTTCAGATTATTACAATTGTTCCTCTTTTTCCCCCCATAACTCCCTTCCTCCCAGCTCTCACCCCACCCTCTGCCCTTACCTCCCCCATGTCCTCATCCATAGGTGTATGATCATTGTTCAGTCTCTCCCTGCACCACCACCCCTCACGCCTCTCCCCCTAAGAAATTGGCAGTCCACACCTTTTCTATGCCCCTGATTCCACTATATTAACCAGTTTAGTCTGTTCATCAGATTTTTAATTCACTTGACTTTTAGATTCACTTGTTGATAGATATGTGTTTGTTGTTCATAATTTTTATCTTTACCTTTTTCTTCTTCTTTTTCTTCTTAAAGATTACTTTTCAGCATTTCACATAATACTGGTTTGGTGCTGATGAACTTCTTTAGTTTTTCTTATCTGTGAAGCTCTTTATCTGACCTTCCGTTCTGAAGGATAGCTTTGTTGGGTAGAGTAATCTTGGTTGTAGGTTCTTGCTATTCATCACTTTAAATATTTCCTGCCTCTCCATTCTGGCCTGCATGCTTTCTATTGAGAAATCAGCTGACAGTCATATGGATGCTCCCTTGTAGGTAACTGTCTTTTTGTTGCTTCTTTTAATATTCTCTCTTTGCCTTTTGCTCTTGGTATTTTAATTTTGATGTGTCTTGGTGTGGTCCTCTTTTGATTCCTTTTATTTTGGGTTCTGCATGCTTCCTGGACTGGTAAGTCTATTTCTTTCACCAGGTTGAGAAAGTTTTTAGTCATTATTTCTTCAAATAGGTTTCTCTCTCTTCTTCTGGCATCCCCATAATTCTGATGTTAGTACGCTTGAAGTTGTCCCAGAGGCTCCTTACACTATCTTCACATTTCTGGATTCTTTTTCTTTTTGCTTCTCCAGTTGAGTGTTTTCTGCTTCTTTGTATTTCAAATCTTTGACTTGATTCTTGCATTCCTGTAGTCTGCTATTAGGTCTTTGTATAATATTTTTTATTTCAGTCAGTGTATGTTTAATTTCTAGTTGGTCCTTTTTCATCTTCTTTTGGGTCTTGCTAAGTTTATCCACCTTTTTAAGAAAATTCTTGAAAAACCTTATAACCATGGTTTTGAACTCTATATCCAGTCATTTGTTTTCTTCCATTTCTTTCATTTGTGATCTGTTCCTTTGACTCTGCATTTTCGGTGCTTCCCTGAGTTGGTAGAGTAGCTTTGTGTTCTAAGTGTCCTATATGGCCCAGTAGCTACGCCTTCCCAGTTACTGAGGTGTACTCTCTTGGTGCACCCCTATGTGGACTGTGTGTACAGTCTTATTGTAGTTAAGTCTTGATTGTTGTTGGTATCACTGGGGGGAATTGATCTCTATGCCAGTTGGTTGTAAGGATCAGCTGTGTCAACACCAGGAGAACTTCCGTGCTGGACTCAACCTTAAGATTTGCAAGATTGCAAAAGCCTCTGTGCTAAGCTTGGATGGGGTGGAGTATCAGGATTGAGCAGACAGCCTTGGCTTCCCGTCAGCCCTGCCCCTATGTGGCCCCTGGGTCTCAGTGTCCCTCGGTAATCACTGCAGCCCTCTCCACCCAATTCATATTCACATGCCTCCAGACCTCTGCCTTTCCAGCTCCCCTGAGTTTCCATGAACTCCGGGGACCTGTATGGGTCTGGATCCACAGGGTCTCGCCCAAAACTGGGGTTCAGTGCAGTCCAACCTGGATTTCAGTGCAGTTTGGAGGTTCTGTCTTCCTCCTGCTAAAGAAAGCCAGTGGCACAATCAGCAGTAAGCCCTCTGTGTGAGCACTTTTGTGAGCACCTCCAGACCTTTGTCTTTCACGGCCCCCCTAAGTTTCCCTGCACTCCTGCCTTTTCAGAACAGTCAGACTCCGCCATATGAGTCTTGCCCAGAACTGGGGTTGAGTGCAGTCAGAACTGGAGTTCAGTGCATTCAGGAGTTTCCGTCTCTATCGTGCTAGAGGAAGCCAGCCAGACTCTCTGCTACCTATCCTTTCTGCACACATGTCTCTGTACCTTAGCTTTTTGCAGCTCCTGTGAGTGTCTGTGAGCTCCTCTCTTTCAAGTTACAGAATTTCCATTCAGCCAGCTTTCCTGTGGTTCTGGATGATGTCCATTCTGTCTTTTAGTTGTAGTTTTGAAATTGTTGTATGAGGCAGCAGTTTAGGTGTTCACCTATTCCACCACTTTTTTTGGGGGGGGTGGGGGGGTGTTGTTTTTGTTTTTTCCCATAGGGCTTTGCCATAGGGCTCCTCACCAGAATCTATATTTTACCATCCCCTTGATCTTCATCAATAAAAAATGCCTTTATAATTCCACCATTACATTTCCCCTAGCCCAGATTTAGAAACTCTATACCCTTGCCTCTGGAGAAGTATATTTCATTTCTCAAAAAGAAGAGAAACAGAGGAGAATAAAAAATGTATAGCCCTTAAGCTTGTTTTTTTTGTTTTTATGTGGTGTTTTTGTTTTGTTTTGTTTTGTTTTGTTTCCCCTTTATCTGTGTGCTTGCTGGCTTCCACAACCCTGAAGCTCTGAAAGGTAAATTCTTTTCTATTCTATTCAACTCTGGTCTATTCTCCCTTTGTTCTCTGAACTGAGACTTTAGCATTGAGGAGATTTTCATCTCAGATTAGTTTTGGAGAGGTCTTTTTTTCTTTGCTTAGCTGATTTAAACTGACAATTTGCATCTATAAAGGGAATTAAGAAATACTGAATAGCTACTGTTCCCACAAAAGACACTGTAGATGCCCTTGTGTGAGAGAAAAATCTCCAAAGTGAATGAAAACCCAAAAACAAATTTTCACTGCCAAGTTTATTCCAATATTGCCTCTATCTCAGGATAACTCTTCCCATAGTCAAATAGATTTCAAGTCACCAGCATTAAAACCAGAAAAAACCATTCCAATAAGTTCACAAAATAAACAAAAACATAAAATAAAAAATAAATTAGCCCAGTGTTACAACCAAAAATAAGCCAGCATTACAAACAATAAAAGAGCAAGACAGCAAAGGCTCCTGAAAAAATCTTATGCCACCCCACTTCTAATTAAGATCCTTGATAAAGTATACGATTTTTTAAATGAAATATATGCAGTTTATTCTTAGTGAGGTAAAGCATTGCTTTCCTTTATTAAATCAGAATAGACTTTCATAAGAGAAATAATATGACAAACCACACAGCAGATTAAATAAAATAGATAAAAAGAGATGATGAATGGAAAGCAGGCATTACCAAAGAAATCGGAACAAATGGAACAGAAGCAAAATCAAAGAGTTATAACACCAAAAAATTTGTTCTATCAAACAAAACCAAGATAATGGATTGTGAAGTATCACCATGTAGTAAAGGAAGAAGATATGTATGAAAAGAGAGCAAGGCTCATACATGTCTTGGCAATAGTTTTAAATTACAAACACAAAGGCAGCAGGGACTCAGCCCACAGCTTTCAGTTGAAGAATTAATGAGATTTCTTAGCCCTTCATCTAGCACTTAATATCAGAGCCACATTTACCTCAAAATTCTCCTGCTTCCCTCATATACCACCATCAAACACATGATAAAAGGATAGCTTTAACCTTCAGAAAACACCAGATAATAACATAGTTCTGTGGAAATCAGAAAGTGTTATCTTTGATTTCATCAGACTGGCAATAATAGAAATGTAAGTTATAGCAACATTTAATAAAAAAATGTTATGAGCCAAAACCAGTTCGGCCTGCGGACTGAAGGGTCCCAGGTTCGGTTCCAGTCAGGAGCATGTGCCTTGGTTGTGGGAGATGTGCAGGAGGCAGCTAATCAATGTTTCTCTCTCATTGATGTTTCTAGCTCTCTATCCCTCTTCCTTACTCTCTGTAAAAAAAATCAATAAAATACATATTTTTTTAAAAAAGTCTTATGAAACCAAAATGCTGAGCTAGCCATTATTTTTCTCAGTACAAATGAGAAGGTGTTGGCTAAATATTGTCTACCTTCTGGTGATAACCATTTAAAAAAAAAAAAAGAAAGGAAAGAACAAGTGATAAAGATTCTCTCCTTGACTAAACTTTAGTAAAGTTTCTCTATTAAGCCTTTTACTAAACTACATCAAAACTACATCTGCTAACCTTGGACTTCTATATCCATCTTTACATTGCCCAATATTAGTAAGAATCCTATTAGGTCAGTTTACTAGTTTACTAAAGAATTACCCTGCTAGGGGAATCCAAGATGGCAGCATAAGTAAACACCTACACTGCAGCCTCGCACAACAATTTCAAAACTACAACTAAAAGACAGAATGGACATCATCCAGAACCATAGCAAAGCTGGCTGAGTGGAAGTTCTACAGCTAGAAGGAAAAAGAGGGGCTCACAAGAGACCAGAGGAACTGCAAAAAGCTGAGGTACAGAGATGCACACTGAGAGAGCAGGTGTCAGAGTACCTGGCTGGCTTTCTCTGGCGGGAGGGAAACGGAAACTCCCAATGGCATTGAACCCCTTATCTTACAGCATTAAACCCCAGATCCAGACGAAACTCATATGGGGGGAGTTTGGATTGTGAAAAGGAAGAGGTGCACGGAAATTTAGGGGAGTCACAAAAGATCAGAAGTCTGGTGGCTCGCATGGCACTGCACAGAGGATAGATTGCTGATTGTGCCTCTGGCTTTCTTAAGTGGGCAGGAAACAGATCCTCCCAACTGTGCCATTTCTGACTCCACTAAGCCCCTGTTTCCTGTGAAACCCTGGAGACCCAGACTCGTGTGGTCCTGGTGCGCAGGGGAGCTGGAAAGGCAGCAGTCTAGAGGCACTGCAGCGCACGCGCACGCACAAGGACTGCTCCAGTGATTACCCAGTCACCTGAGACTCAGGGGCCATGGAGGGCGGGGCCAACTGGAAGTCAAGGCGGTCCCTTAAGCCCTGAGACTCCACCCATTCCAAGCTCAACAGAGAGCAGTTTTGCAAGTCTGGTATCATAAGGCTGAATCCAACACAGAAGTTGCCGAAACAAGGGAAGGGATCACAAAGAAAATAAATGGAGGAAAAAAATGACTGGATATAGAGATCAAAAGCACGCTTATAAGGTTTTTCAAGAATATGCTAGAAAAGATGGATAAATTTATCAAGTCCCAAGAGGAGATGCAAAAGGACCAACTAGAGATGCAAAAGATCCAACTAGAGATGATGGATAAATTTAGCGAGTCCCAAGAGGAGATGAAAAAGGACCAACTAGAGACACTGACTGAAATAAAAAATATTATACAGAGTCCT
>PVJN01036153.1:0-21671 GCA_004026805.1 Lasiurus borealis | reverse complement strand
CCTGAACATGTGGTAACAACTGGAAGAAAATGTCAGAATGCTTTCTTTCTGCCGACACAGCATTGTTTGGATATTATCTTAACCTGCACTGAGAAGACCAGGGTACACTGTGCCTAATCAAAACTGTCTAGCCGTCTGCCTTTACCTGTCAATGTGGCTAGAAAGGAGGATGTATAACTGTCAAGTCTAAGTAAAACTAAGAACCTGAGGGCTGCTGGGTAGGGATTTCTGCCAGCCAGCTGGTGCAGGCCTGGTTTTCTGGCTTGTGAAGAATCTAAATTAGATGGCAAGGAGCCTGTCCTGCAGCAACCACCTTCATTTCACTATTTTCCTGGAATCTAATGCAACAAATTTCATTACAGAAACTACATCCGATTATTCCATTATCAGTTTTACGTTTTAGATCAGAATTATGATCCAGCGTATGCTTTTAGAAATTATAAAAGACCACAATAGGTGCTCTGTTCACCTCTGCTGACTTATTACATATTTTATAGTCACGTTAGCCTCTGAAGACCACAGGCTGCTGGCCACGCCCTCTGTGAACAGAGATGCTGGTATCACCGACACCAAGGAAATCGGACAGGTGTACAGACCAGGCATTTATGCACCAGGTACCAAGGCCTTAATATTCCATTTGTATTTTCTGCCCAACTTGCAGAGGTGAGCAATCATATCAAAATGCCATTCCTATTGATGGGAAACTGCTAACTACACACATTCTAGCTCTCCAACAACGCCTAGTTTAAACGAAATCTAGTTATTTGGGGCTTTTTCACATCTTAAAGGGCAAAGCTAATGTAGGAATGGAGATAGACATAAAGAGTGACATAGGAGGCTTACAAATACTTCTAGAACTGCTTTCATTTTCTCAAGGTTACTGTCACCATTGTCCTGACAGTAAGAAATAGGAAGCAACAAAGTGTTAATATAACCACCTTGATTTTATTGTTTGCTAATTATTTTGTGACTAGAAAAATCAGTTTATCATAGAAAACAAAATACAGTTGGTAATTCTTGAAGAATTGTAATGGGTTAGAAAATCATTCGCAGAAAATTGCTTTTAAAGTAGTTATCTCAGACCAACCACCATTTAGGTATAGGAAAACCCCAAACAACTACCTTGAAACCTTGCCCCTCTGCACTAAGGGCTACAAAACCTCTGAAGATAACACCATGGTGAGAAGCTCAACATCATCATGGATAAGAGTAACCACGCCCAAACAAGAATGAATGAGTTTTGCCTGGATGGGATCTCAAAGAGTTAGCTAATTTTTTGGTAAATAGTAGACAGTACCATGTTATCACTGTATTCTGTAAATATTTGGTTCTTATGAAATGTAAATATACTGCCACATACACATATCCTACCTTAGTGCAAAAGAATGTTCATAACAACTTCTTTAAAAGTTCAGCTTTAATGACAAACATTTCTTACATCAGTCTCTTCAAAATTAGATATGAATAAACAATTTTAAACAGGAAGTGCCATGGTGCCTCTTTCATATACTGTATTCAACACACTGGGCCCCTGAGGATGCCCAGTGATATACACATTAAAGCAATAATGTAAGTCTGTAAGCCACTGCTCCTGAACACCTCCACTCTTCAATGTCTGTAGGAAAAAAACAAGAGTAATTTGAGAATTCTACTAAAATGGTTATGCTACCTGGAGTGCTTTCACATCCAAACTTCTCAAGAGCCACTGCAATATTATCCTCATCTGTAAATCACCACAGGAACTCTTACTGGAAAGGGGATCTATTAATTAGGCATTATTAGGCGGTGAAAAATCCCTAGTTGTGCCCTTTCATATAAGTGATGTCAGTGTCTCATTTTGTTTGTTCCCTCCCATAGATGCTAGGGACTGATAAAATTTCATCCCCCACCACCCCTACACTGGACTTCATCCCTTTGATATTCTAGAGTCTCTGAATCTTTGTCCAGGGCCGACAATTTCTGTCATTTCTTTCACAACCTTCTATTTCTGAATTACATATACTAATCAATAACCTCCCCCAACCAAATATCTACACCAACAAGAAATCAAAATTCCCTAATTCTTCCAAACTAAAAATGCCAAGGGAATCTGATAACAGAACTGCCCCCACCCACCCTTCAAAACACACACACAACTGAATACAGGACAACCAACCATCAGACAAAGCTGAAGCTACAACTTCCTTTCTCCAACTATTTACTCTCTAGGGAACCAACTAGAAATTGGCCTGAAGTTTATTCCTGATAAATAATTTCCTAATGACAGCTACCTAAAAACTTTACTTGGCTGATCTCATTAATGGTCACCAAACCCAACAAAATTACTATTAGTCCCATTTCTACACCTAGCAAAACAAGCTTGGCTAGGTTTAAAAACAAAACTTATCAAACTATCACAATCATCAGTCTCTATTAGATACAAGTAGTGATGACTCTGAGGCCTATACCTTTCCCAACTAAGCTGCCTGAACCTTAACTCAGTTTAAGTATTTTAAGGCTTTTATGGCCAATTTTGGGAGTAAGGAAATCCCATAGGTTGTGGCTGCAGAAAAACCTTGGGAAATCACCACTGGCCTGATTCCAGGAGTCTGGTCAGTGCACAGGACCCCTGTGCACCCATGCCTTGCCCATGAATCCTCTCTAGTAGTAACAATACGAAGCCTGTGTTCCATGTTCTTACCGTGATATTCTTGATGATCTGCTGCACCAAGATGGCATTGGTCAACATATGAGTCCTAAGGGGCGCGTGCTGAAGCAGCAGGCGAAGCAGCTGGCCCACAACAGGCAGCTCCTCAGGAGCAGCTCTGCTCACCCGCAGGCTCTGTAGCATCAACCTGAGGACTCGGGGCAGGAGAGCCAGGACAGAGACACAGACCCCCCACAGCTTGTCCCTACAAGAAGCAACAAAAATGAGTCAGCCAACACATCCAGAAGAGATTAGACAAAAATCTTCTATAGCATGCATGCATTACCTATGGACACAGACAATAGGGTGGGGTGGGGTGGGAACTAGGTGGAGGGGAACTCTGGGGAGAAAAAGAAGGGACACCTATAATCTCAACAATAAAAAATTTAAAAATTTCCTGCAATGAGTTTTAATAGGCATACCAATAAGAACATAGGCATGAGAACACTTTTTTAAAATTAAAGTGAAATATTCCAAACTACCCTAGAAACTTTAGTCTGAATTTCATATGGGAATGAAAGTAATGACCAATTAAAACACTAGTATTTTAGAACAATTTCCTTAAATTCAAGAATTTAAAATTTCACTCTGGCAATTTCTAATGAAGCCCAGAGCAAAATACAAAGGCTTGTACTAGTAAACTCATCCTTCTAAAGATAGCAAGGTTAATAAAGAAAGTTCTCAAAAAACTTATAATGCTATCTAACTTTTCAAATCTGTTGCTTAAAAGAAAATATGAAATTGAAAAATTTTCAAACCAGGAAGGGAAGTCATGAAAGGACAAAGAAAGCCCTGGTGATGGAAGGAGACTTGACTTGGGGTGATGCACACACAATACAATATACAGATGACGTACTATAGAATCATACACTTGAAATCTACATAATTTTATTAACCAAAGTCACCCCAATAAATGCAATATAAAAGAAAAAACTAGCTAACTTTATACAAACTCTAAAAGAGCTTTTAGGAAAATCCAATTCTCTTTCACAATTTTTGAAAATTGATTGATGGGGAGTGGAGCAGGTAAGAGAAAAATGTAAATTGAGGAATAAAAAATTATTACCTCTTCCTTAGATGCTCTGCTTCTCCTTTCTCTAAAGTGAGCAGGAAATACAGAAGACTGTAGCAACAGGAAGCCAGAAATGGCAGCAGAGTCTCACTAAGTACACATGTATGATCCAGGAGCCTACAGATAACACCCAAAACACAGCCAGCGGTGCTGTCAGGAATTACAGTGAACCCAACCTAGGCAGAGAAAAATGAGATTAATGACATCAACACAACAGCCCCTTCCCAGGATAAAACCAAATCCTATTAGCTGGAGGGTTAACCTTACAACTAGTATGTGCATAATGCATGTCACCTGCTATACCTTGAGGTCCTGTGTTCCTTTGAAAATTTAATCTTTATATTAAATATATTGAAAACATGCAAACTCAAGAAATACTAGTAACCCAATCCATTGCTTCTTCTCATGACAAAGTCTTCTAAAACTTTCCAGATATTACAATGTCTACTAATGGTTAGAAATACCATTATTTAAAAGGATTATTTCATGCATCCAAAGAAAAGCTTGATACCGACCATCACACTTACCTGATCTTCAGGTTATCCAAACAGGAAAACACTAATATCTGGCATCAACCCCATCCCAGGTAATTAAATATACAAAATAGAATTCATTTTGCAATTAGCCTTCCCCTGTCCTTTGATTTAGCTAGCCATTCAGACATGATTAAGTAATGGAATCAAGAAACTGCCACTTAACACTCAATAGCTATACTGACCCAAACCCCAGGTAAAGATCATGGAATCCTAATTCATCTGGATTCTATTGTACCTGCTCCACTCTCCCCATCAATTAAATTTTCAATTTTCACTGTAAGGTGGGCTCTAACTTGTAACTGTATATATACATGGTTTAAAATCTCTTAGAAACTACTGTTGGATAATCAAAAAAGTCTACAGGCTCTGAGGTCTTATCCTGTCCATCAGGCTGTCTGAAAATAATGGCCTAGACCAGTGGTTGGCAAACTCATTAGTCAACAGAGCGGCAAACCTTGGCTCGCAAGCTGCAAATGGGTCACAAGCCGCAGTTTGCCGACCACTGGCCTAGACTGACTTGCATGTTGAGCTTTTATGAGGATAATGAATGTAGTCAAAGGAGGGCATACACTTTTGGACCAGAGGTTTAAAAAACACAAGGTGGGGATCTTTGGAGACAAGGGGTAAGGATTAGAAGTTGATAGCAGGCAGAAAAACAGTAATGGGAACACAAAGCAGTATCCTTCCAACTCAAGGGAAATAACATTTTAAAGAAGGAAAGGAGGTGTGGACATGCCTATAAAATTATGCAAACAAAGTCTGGAAAATAAAATTTCAGATCTCTCCCTTGTACTATAATACATTCTTATAATAAAAAGCCAAAATTAAAAGTGTAAATGTTGGAGGAAATTAAAAGCAAAACCCAGACATACCTAATATGAATTTAATACCAATGGGAACAAGAAACATTCACTGGCCAGAAGTAAAGTCTCATGGTTCTGCTCACTGCCTCCAGTGACCAGGCCTTGAGCCAGTTAGGTGACTTCCCTATAGTTTAGACCAAGCATGTCAAATATTCGGCCTGCCAGCGATGAGTTTGCCATGCTTGCTTTAGACCCCAAATGTTCTGGGTGGAAGTTAGATCCCAATTTGGATACTGGATTCTCAATACACTAACATCAGGCACATGTCAAAACATTACAAGTCAGGACCTGAGGCATAATTTTAAGTCTTTCATTGCACAGATGTAGAAATAGAAAGTAAGGTCCTAGTATCAGGCAATTTTCCCAAGTTCAAAAATTGATTAGCATCAGTCAGGAAAAATAGCAAGATTTCTCAGTTCTCGCCATAACATCATGATGTGAGAGGTTATTACTGAGCTTAGGATTCTGGATTCTCACTCTCTTCTAGGCTATGATAAACGTAATCTTAACCAATGAATCTATATGCTTTTCTGGGTAACAGAAAAAAAAGTTTAAGTGTATTTACCAAATGCTTACTGATGGCACTTTGCAGGATGTCAAAGCTCTGGCTTCGGGCAGGGATAACCAATAGACTGTGACACACTGTCTGTCAGAAAAGAAGAAAACCAGTAACCAAATTAGGATATTTTAGGTCAGAAACAAGTTAAACCAATTTTTTTAACCTACTTGCTCTACATATAATGGGAAACTTAACAAAAAATGACTCTGAAGATACAAATGTCAAAAGTCAATCCATCAAGCTTCCTATATAAACTAATTTTCCAAATAATTAATTTTATTAAACATTTACTTAGTGCTGAGTTAGTCCTTTTAGGTGCCATGTCCAAGAATGAAAGAATAAGAAACTTCTCTCACACCAGAAATAGCTTATAATTTACCAAGATAGAGACTGTATTTTTATTAAGTGCTATAATAAAAAGAACTGAATGATTTTAACAAAAGACTGACAAAAGCCTTTTCTCCATTTGGTGGAAAAACATCATACAAAAACACTTATGATCCAGATATTAATACCCCGTCTGAGTTAATTGTAACACTGCCTCCTATTCTCCAAAGGTAAAAGACAACGTTTGATAGGAAAAGAAAAATATGAGGGGCATGAGAAATAAGCAGAGGGAAGGACAGCACTGAGTTCTGAGGCCTTGTGACAAACGCCAAAAGCTGAGGAGTATAGTGCCAACAATGAAACATGTAGAAAAACCACAAGGAAAGACAGAGATGAGACTGGTGGAAAGAAACACATCACTCCAGGAAGAGGATAATCTCACTATGTTCAAGAGAACCGTCAATCACCCTTAAAAACCAATAGTTCTACGCATTACTTCTCTCTAAAACTAATAGATTGAGAGTTTTCAAGTGGCCATTTTTTTTATCTTTTATACCTATAAATAACAACGTATACAAACTCACTTCCAATGCCATCTTTCTATTTCAAAATGAGGATAGTGAATATTTTCATTGCCAAAAGATAAATCAGATTGCAAAGGCCTATTCAATAGCAAATGGCAACTTAATCCCTTCTCTTCTGCCTCCCCTTCCCTTCCTGAACAATTCAGCTCTAAAGCCACTGGGCGGGGTAACCATCAGCACTGGAGTGGGTGGAAGAATTGCAGTGGCCCAGACAGAACAGGCTGCTATCCATGAATAAATAGAGGCAGGGTGTCAAGAGAGAGTTCAAATGGGGGGAGAAAGATGGCCTGAACGGGACTGAGGTGGCACCAAAAGGAGATGGATTACAAACAGAAGAGTTGAAAATTTATGTCCACATCCACACAAAAACCTACAAATGGATGCTTACAGCAGCTTTATCCATAACTGTCAAAATCTAGAAGTAATCAAGATGTACAATAGTAGGTGAATGGATTAAAATCTGGTATATCCAGACAATGAAATGTTATTCAGCACTACAAAGAAATGAGCTACATGAAGCCAAGAGAAAAATGAAGGAACTTTAATATTACTAACTGAAAGAATACAATTCTAAAAAGGCTATGTACTATCTGGCTCAAATATGACATTCTGGAAAAGGCAAAACTACAGAGACAATAAAAAGATCTCTGGTTGCCAGGGATTGGGTGAAGAAAAGGCAGAGCACAGAGGATTTAAGGACAATGAGAATACTCTGTATTATACCATATGAGAGATACATTTTGTCCATAGTCAAATAATGTACAACAGTGAATCGTAATGTGAATTGTAGACTCTGGGTGATTATATCAATGTAAACACATTAACAAATGTTACCACTCTGGCAGGGAATGCTAATAATGGAGAAGACAATGCATGTGTGTGAGGAGGGGATAGGAAATATCTGTTCCTTCCTCCAACTTTGCTGTAAACCTAAAACTGCTCTAAAAAATAGTCTTAATAATAAAAAAAAAAATCTTTGGTTGAATTTAAGAGATTAGAAACTGCAGAGAGAAAAAAAATCAGTGAACTTAAAAACACAGCACACTTTCTGAAACAGGGGAAAAAAGGCCTACAGGATAATATCAAGTCATCCAACACAATGTACAGTAAATTGGAATCCAAAAGGGGACCAAAACATGTTTAAGAAATAATGGCTGACATTTTTTCCAAACACTCAGTAAACTTCGAGCTAAGAAAAGCACAAAGAAAATAGCACCATGGTACAAACTGCTAAAAATAGTGATTAAAGGGAAATTTAAAAAAAAATTTTTTTAAATAGCATGTAGCGAAAAAGAGATTACATATGAAAAACATAGAAAGTAATGACCTCATTTATCATTACATATGGTATGAAGAGTATACAATGGTACCTTGGGATACGAGTTTAATTCGTTCCGTAACCTTGCTCGGCTATCAAGTTGCTCGTTATCTCAAAGCAAATTTCCCCATTGAAATCAATTGAAATGCCGTTAATCCGTTCCAGCCCCTAAAATGCCACCCCAGTTGTTCTTGTTACGTGTTTTTGAATAAGAAAAATGTATTTATAAATGACAAATATTGTATAAAAACATAATAAGAGAATGTAAAGGAATAAACTGGTTTTATAAAGTGTATTTACCTACTCGTTACACTCTTAATGCTACACTTTATCCCTAAACTGAATGTAACTTAACTAATCTTCACTGAACTTAATTGCTACTGGTCTTTGCATTTTTGGCCGATTTAAAAAAAAAGTGTCCAACGAGGTTTGCCTCTTCCTCCCTTTCAAAATGTTTCTGAAATGGGGGAGGCAAGTTTCATTGAACAGCTCCGAGGCACGACCAGTAGCAACTTTTTCGGGGTGTTTCTTTTCCACGAAGTGTGACAACCTCTCCCACATTCCTAGGATCTACTTTATCTCACTTGTAGAGATCTCCTCCACCTCTGGCTCCTCCTCAAAACCAATTTCTTGGAGAACCTCCCCATGTTGCTGAGACTGCAACTCTTCTAACGCCTCCGTGGTGAGTTCCAGAGAGTGCTCCTCGATGAGCTCATTCACGTCTCTCTCATCCACCTCCAGGCCCATGGATTTTCCCAGAGACACTATCTCCTCCTCCACTGGCACCTTCAAAGGTCTTTTAGGCTACAGCCTCAGGCCACAGCTTCTTCCATGCAGAGGTCAAAGTCCTCATTGTAACAGGCCTGATCAATAATTCTGAGGCATACCACGATGTTAAAAGTGGTTCTTCCAGAACTCTTGAAGGATGAGATTTGTGTTCATCACCTCAAAGCAGCGCCGGAACAGGTGCTTGATATACAGCTTTTTAAAATTAGAAATCACCTCCTGATCCAATGGGCTGCAGGATAGGAGTGGTGTTGGGAGGTAGGTAGACAACCTTTATAAACTTGAACTCTTCGAGGAGTTCATCTTCGAGGTTCGGTGGGTGAGCAGGAGCATTGTGGAGGATGAGGAGGGCTTGCATGGTTAGGTTGTTTTCCTGTAGATATTTCTTAACAAAAGGGCCGAAAACCAGGTTTACCCACTCCACAAAGAACTGCCTGGTGACCCATGCCTTCGGGTTTGCCCTCCACATAACTTGCAGTTTATCTTTTAAAATCTTATGTGACATAGGGGTTTTCCGAATGGTATACGAGCAGAGGCTCTATCTTACAGTCGCCACTTGCATTGGCACACAGTGCAAGAGTTAGCCTATCCTTCATGGGTTTGTGGCCTGGCATCGCCTTCTCTGCCATTATAGAAGTCCTATTCGGCATCTTCTTCCAGAAAAGCCCTGTCTCGTCACAGTTGAAGACTTGCTGGGGGATATATCCTTTGGCTTCTATCAGTTTGGAAAAAGTTTTGAGGTAATCCTCAGCTGCCTTCACATCCGAACTTGCTGCCTCACCATGCCTGACGATGGTGAATGCCGGACCCTTTCCTGAAGTTATCAAACCAGCCTTTACTGGCTTTAAACGAGTCTTTCGATGCTTCGTCCGTGGAAGTGCATGGGTCTGCTCCAGCAAATCACCGTAAATTGCTCGCGCCTTCTCACATATGATGCCCTGTGTTAATGTATCTCCTTTAAGTTGCTTCTCCGTCACCCACACCATCAGTAGATTCTCCATCTTTCTCTTAGAAATTATTGTAACGCCCTTAGCTGGCATTATACCCTTTATCAACTCCTTCTGTTTAAGCACAGCGCATATCGTTGAAGTACTACGCCAGTATTACCTCGCCAAGTCAGCCACTCGCACACCTTGCTCATATTTTTCTATGATTTCACGCTTTAATTCAATAGACATCATCCTCTTCTGAGCACTGACCTTTCCACTCGCTTTCTTCAGACCCATGGTTATAAAAAGAAATGTGATAAAGTATGTAAATGCACAAAAGATGCTTCAACAACGAGGTAAACAAGCACACTGACTGAGGCGTGGGAAACTAGGAGACGCTCGAGTCTCAGTAAACTGGTGGGTTGTGTGCAGCTGGCCAATCTGCGCGATTAGTCATATCTCAAATGTTGCTCATATTTCAAAGCAAAAAATCGCTCGCTCGACGGCTCATATCTCAAAAATCTCGTATGTTAGGGCACTCGTATCTCGAGGTACCACTGTATTAATTTAAAACCAAAGGAACTACTCAATTTTTGTTGTTTAAAAAAAGGCACCTTTAAGGACACCGAATCCTACATAAGTCTTACTCATCCTTCAATACTTCAAGTTAAATGCTTCCTTTTCTATGAAGCCTTTCCTTTTTCCATAGATGTACCTATACTATCTGCCTTGTGCTAGGTAAAAGAAAATAAATCAGTATCATTCAAATTGCTAATTTATTTTATGTTATTTAGTAGCATAACCCATAATGAAAAACACTCCTGGCCAAGATCATTAACAATTTCAGAACATGGATCGTGTCTTATACTACTTTGTATCTCTAAAATATCTCATGCAAGGCAATTATAACATATACTATTGAATTTTAATAGCTAGATATTTCTTTAGAAATGCACTATTACCTCGGTTACATCCCAATGGTGTAAAAATTGCTCCAAGTCTGTAAGGTAAAGCAGCACAGGAGAGAGCTGTGTCTGGATGACATGAGGAACTCCTCGAAGGCTCTGAAGCCAAGTCAACTCCTCTTTTGAAAACCCTAATTTGGGTACAAAGAAAGTCAAATTAAAAAGAAATCACAAAGCAAGCGACATTGTTCATATTTTTTAAAAAAGAGATAGATGCCCTAACCGGTTTGGCTCAGTGGATAGAGTGTTGGCCTGAAGACTGAAAGGTCCCAGGTTCGATTCTGGTCAAGGGCATGTATCTTGGTTGCGGGCACATCCCCAGTAGGCGGTGTGCAGGAAGCAGCTGATCGATGTCTCTCTCTCATTGATGTTTCTAACTATCTATCCCTCTCCCTTTCTCTCTGTAAAAAATCAGTAAGATATATATTTAAAAGAGAGAGATAGATGACATGTATCTTTAAGACAAAATCATCTTCAAGCTATCTTATTGCCTCCAAATTTCTGCATTTCATGTAGTATTTTAAAAAAATGAATAGCTGGTAATGGAGGCAGTAAAATTCATATAATTATGTACACAAATGTGTGCTCTGATCCAATCTATAATGTAGCAAGAAATAGGCTTTCCCCCTTATATAAAGGGCTTTATGACATTTACATAAAAAAAGTAAAAGGCAACCTTTCCAAATAACGGTAGGTTAAAAAAAAGCAAGTGAAAAAGTAAAATACATTCTATACATATAACCAAACTCTGTATGTATTCTCTTACACAATAGCCGATTCAAACTACTATATGATTCTCTTACCATCCCTATTACACTTGGCCTGACCTATCCACACTCCCTCCCAAGAGATAGCTCCCACAATTATCAGAATACCAACAATGTAGTCAGTCTGATCCTAGCTTTCTGCTTTGATGTTCCTATCACTATATTTTCATGAACATAGCCCAAAGCAGCAGCATCTGGTTTCATAGCTATATCCCATTACTGCCTCATACTGAGCTTTCAAATACCATTAAACCTTTTGACAGGTACTACTCCTAAATCATAAAGCCCCCACCTCCATCTCAAATGTGTACGTCCAAACTATCAAGTAAACATGTAGGAGTCTACGTTTGTGTTTTATATAGAACTAGAGGCCGGTGCACGAAATTCATGCACTGGGGGGCTGGGGGTGAGAGGTGTTCCTCAGCCCAGATTGTGAGAGGGCACAGGCCAGACCAAGGGGCCCCACTGGTGCACAATCAAGGCCAGGGAAGGATGTGGGAGATTGGCCAGCCTAGGAGGAACTGCAGAAGGGCTCCAGGGCATATCCAGCCCATCTCGCTCAGTCCCAATCAGCTGGACCCCAGCAGCAAGCTAACCTACTGGTCGAAGCATCTGCCCTCTGGTGGTCAGTGCACATCAGAGGAAGTGGTTGAGCAGTCTTAGCATATTAGCATATTATGCTTTGATTGGTTGAACCAGACACTTAGGATATTAGGCTTTTATTATATAGGATTTATAGCTTTTATTATATAAGACTTACTCATTCAGCTCATTTCCAGTACCTATAAATTTCTCTTTGGATTCTGACAACATATTAGTTATATGTCTCCTAATCACAAGTCTTCAAAAAATTTCAAAGAATCTCATCATCATCTAAGTATAAAACTGAAATGCTGAACAAGTACAATCATTTAAACAATAGTAACACACATCTAACGACATTTCTATATTCCTTTTACCAATTTTACTTTGAGGGCAAATGGAATGTAGAAAACAGCTAATTAAAATCTGATGTTCTTCCTATCAAGCTGAACATTTTGAACATGTTTAAAATGGTTATTTTCATCAATTTTTAAAAGTATGCAATGGGGCTTTCTCTGGTTAACTGAATAAGAGTCAGGTATGTCCAGTTTACTGTAAACAAAGATAAGAATAAAATTGAAAAAAAAAAAGTTGAGAAATAAGACTAAGAAGAAAGTGAAAAAACAATCGTGACATTCAAATACTTCCCAAGATTTCGGTACTGGTAGTATGAGATGCAAAGATGAATCATGCATCTTCCTGCCTCAAGAGCCTAACAATGTAGGGTACAAATATTCCTTCAAAGATTTCCATTTATTAATCAAAACTTAGAACCAGGCCTTGGCTGGGTAGCTCAGTATGTTAGAGCATCATCCCGATACACCAAGGTTGGGGATTCAATCCCCAGTAGGGTATATATAAGAAGTAACCAATAAATGCATAAATAAGTGGAAAAACAAATCAATGTTTCTCTCTCTCTCAGAATCAATAAATAAAAATTAAAAAAAAAAAAAACTAAACAGAAAAACTTAGAACCAAACATAAAGGACAATAAATTTTAGGATAATCTTCATACTAAATATGTTTCTTTCCTTAACTTGGTAAGTAAATATGGTTACCTGTAAGTGTTGAAAATAAGAAGCTGAAATAATCCACATCACTCATCAAACTGTCTTTAACTGAGTATTTCCAACCAGAAAATGATGATCTATAATAAACAATGGGAGAAATATTATCAGAAGTGACCAACTTGAAGACTCAAGAATAACAATACAGAATATAACCACTTTTTCTTTTTAAAAACAAGTCTGATTTAATAGCTTAAACAAAACCTAGAGTATGTATTAAATTTATATAAGCTCAACTACCATGATGTGGAAATTTTAACTTTTAACATATTTCTATTTATGTAAAGTCTCATTAAAAAACATAATTGGCCCACAGAGTATATGGTATAACTTAGAAAATTTCTACACATTTGAAAAATCATACTCTTAAGAGCCAAGATTAAGTTTTGTTGTTTTTGTTTTGTTGTTTTTGTTTATTTTTTAAATATATTTTTACTGATTTCAGGGAGGAAGGGAGAGAGAAATAGAAACATCAATGAGCAAATCATTGATGTGCTGCCGCCTGCATGCTTCTATTGGGGATCAAGCCCACAACCCAGTATGTACCCTTGACTGGAATCAAACCGGGGACCCTTCAGTCCACAGGCTGACGTTTTATCCACTGAGCCAAACAAGCTAGGGCTAAATTTTGTTTTTCAGTAGTTTTAGCTGCTATGCATTTACTACTTGATTTTTATAAAGTCTCACCTTGCTTACTTTAAACAAGTTCCAGATTCCTACCTAAGCCAAAGTATCTTTATTAGGCAAAGAATACTTACATTTAAAGCCATTCACATATAACTATAGGCTCCCATACTTTGCAAAGATGTAACTAGGTCTGCTTAATAGTGTAGCAAAAGTATTGGAAGAGGACTCAAGGGAATATCTAAATGTAAAGCAGCTTCTCATTAAATGAGGATGATCTGGTTCCTGCTATGAGTTCAGTTTCCAGTGACTCCTTTAAAAATTCTCTTCAAGATAAAGATAAGAAGGAAGACAGCAAATGTCAACCAGGAATCTAGCAAAAGGATGAGAATGGTCAAATCCAATAAACTAAGACTACAAATTTTATCAGATATCTGAATAAGACAAAATTAGGACTTTCTAACTCAACTAGAAGCACTTAATTTTTACTGTTAACTCTATTTAACCCAGTGAAACTAGGAATCAATTGTGCCATCCAGTGGCTAAAAGAAGTATACATCCATTTAGAAATCTACTTTGGACAAATGACAAGTAATAGATCACACTGTCCTTAAAATTATGATGTCCATATACTGGTATACTGTTCAAGCCAGAACATGTCTGAGAGTAAAGGGATGTTATTGCCCATTAAGCTGGAACAAAAGAAGTAAACTGGAACTCCTCCTCCAAGACCAAATCATATATTCACTCTACTTAAAACAAGCCAAATTTCCTAGTGCAAATATGAGAGATTTTTATCTTCAAAGTTAGAAGATAAAATGTGTACGTCCAAACTATAAAGTAAACATGTAGGAGTTTCTCTCCTTTCTCCTTTCTCTGAGAGATTTTTATCTAACACTTATGTTCCCCCATCCAGCTGCAAATAAACTAGGGTAGGAGGATATGACTGAGCAAAGTCCAGTGGAACAACACAGTATAATGGTATGAGGCAAAAGTCAACTAAAAAACTCTAAATGTGTAAGGGGAAAATGTAGGGGCAGCAACTCTAAAGTAAGAGACAAAAATCAAGGGTTTGAGAAGCAAGAGTATAATACTACATGTTACAGATAGTGAAAAAGTTGGCTAGTTACAGTCACAGTCAAGAACAGAAGGGGTATTTTGAAGAGAATACCAAAGATATGAAATCACCCCAGTATACACTAAAAGAAACTAAGCATTATTCTTATTATAAATCTAGGAAAAGTCATACATTGATAGGGGTATTGGCCTAAAAAAGTTTGTTTTAATTTTGGATTATTTTTTAAAAGATTCGTTTAGGCACAATACACGTACAGAAAGAAGTATACTAACAGATTGTGAAAATACTAAAAGGCAAACTTTAATTTGGTGGACTTATAACAACAAAGACAATCAACTTTTTTTTTTATTATTTTATTGATGTTTTACAGAGAGGAAGGGAGAAGGATAGAGTTAGAAACATTGATAGGAGAGAGACATCAATTAGCTGCCTCCTGCACACCCCCTTCTGGGAATGTGCCCGCAACCAAGGTACATGCCCTTGATCGGAATCGAACCTGGGACCTTTCAGTCCTCAGGCCAATGACACTCTATCAACTGAGCCAAACGGTTTCGGAGACAATCAACTTTTAATTTAGTTATTATTAACCCCTTTTATCATTATCTGCAAATTAACATATTTTCTCATCAGTCACCACAAATCTCCACAAAAAGAAAGACTTTTGAAAACAATTCTTGACAGAAGTTAAGCATAATTGATGTTTATAAAGATAATATTCCTCCTAAAGAGAACAAATTTCAAAGGGAAGTGTCCAAAAGTGGTTTTAACTGAATGTTAAAACAGACCCTTCATTAGTTATTCAAAGGAACAGAGTGCCCTCTACTGGAAGTCATTAAACACAAAATAAATAAAAATACACTTAAATACACTTAAATAAAAATACACTTAATTTTTTTTAAAAGACCTAACACTAAATAATTGCTAGGCAAAGAGTAGGGTTTTTTAAATTTTCTAACAAAGAAAAACACAAGAAACTAATAAATATTTAAAATACTTAAAATAAGACCAAGTCTCTCTCTAATGCAGATGTACAGAGAAGAAATAAACCTTGAATATTCACATATAAACATGTTACAAATAGTTCTCTTCTGCTAAAAGGAAACATTATCATCAGTTTTGCAGCAAACTCTGGAGAACTGGTTTCAAATATATGTCCTAAACTGGTACGAAAAGCCTGGCAAAGCAAGGTAGTCTACCAAAACAGTGAGAGACTCCTGTTTAAGTGGTATAGGGGATCTGTACAAAAAGCCACAAGAAAACCAGTCTTTAAACTTTACAGCTATGGCTTAAATTTCTATTTCTTTCTGCCTAAAACCATATCAGACGCTGACCATGAGCCCTATCAGTAATAAATATTTCTGAGTACTAAAATACTATGCCCAATGATACCAACATGAGGCAGTTAAGGCTTCTTTTAACACACGCAGAATGAAACAGTTATAAAACTTTCAAAGTAAAATGTTAATGCCACTGTGGAAAACAGCATGGCAGTTTCTTAAAAAATTAAACCATTATCATATAATTCAGCAATTACACTTCTGGAAATATAGCCAAAAGAATTATTAAAAGAGCTAAAACAGATATCTATACACCAATGTTTATAGCACATTATTCACAATAGCCAAAAGGTAGAAACAACCAAATGTCCAGCAAGAGATGAAGAGATAAACAAAATATAGTGTATATACACAATGGAGTATCATTAAGCTTTAAAAAGGAAGGAAATTCAGACACATAGTACAACATAAACTTTGAAGAGCTATGCTGAGTAAAATATGCAAGACACAAAAGGACAAGTATTGTATGATTCCTTACATAAGGTAACCAGAATAATCAAAATCATCAAGATACAATAGTGATTGCCAATGGTGAGGAAGGGGAAGGGTGAAGTTATATAATGGGCACAGAGTGTTAGTTTAGGTTGATGGAAAACAATTTAGACAGAGTGGTCCTGGTTACACAACAATCTAAATGAACTTAATGCCACTATTGTCTTTTAATATATTTTTATTGATTTCAGAGAGGAAAAGAGAGGGAAAGATAGAAACATCAGTGATGAGAATCACTGACTGGCTGCCTCCTACATGCCCCCTACTGGAAATCAAGCCCACAACCCAGGCATGTGCCCTGGAAATCCTGGTTCATAGGTCAACACTCAACCACTGAGTAACACCAGCTAAGTGCCACTGTAAATATACGTAAGACTGGTAAAAATGTTAAGTTTTATGTTATATGTATTTTAACACACATGAGATTTCAAATGATTCCTTATCTGAGTCCACAAATTTACTTATCTCACCAACTATGTTAAATTCTGAGCTCCCGAAAGGAAGGTGTCTATCGCAATTCTGTAACACCAAAGGTTTTAAGCATAGTACTCTTAACTGCCATTGAGCCCTTACTATATGCTTTTGATAATTTCAACCCTTATTCTAATCTAGCTATAGAAATCACTAAAAACTTCAAACAGTCTTACTCTAGTAAACTTTAGCAATAATATAAAGTTTTAATTGTTGCATTAAGAGCAAATGAAGGTAGTAGTAATGTTTAGAGGAAAAGATTAAAATACAGCTCACTTGAGGATGTTACCTCATGTGCAGTATCCCGATAAGCATGGCAGCCAAACTTGAACTGAGTCTTCCCATAATACAGCAACGACTTAACCGAGAAAGCAAATCAGCAGGTAGACTGGGTAGGAAATATATAAGCTGGACCAAACACTGTTGAGACTCTGCTGGGAGAACCACCACAGTGCCTTCTTGTGGATCTAGTGGGATAGATGGACACATTAAATTCAACTATAACGATGTACAATGCAGAGATTAAATTAATAAAGCAGATTGATTATTTTTACTTATGCTGAATTCCAATGTATCAATTACAAGAAAAAGTTTTATCAAAAAACATGATTGCTTAAGCTATTTTCTAAAGTAAAACACTGAGCATAATCATTATTTATTTAAAGATAGAGTTATTTAACACTGCAATTTCATAACATCCAGGGATTGGATACAAAGTAAACAGTAAAAACAAGCACTTTTGCTATATAGTGACAATTACAGCATAATCCTAGCCTAATGCAAAAGATCCATTTGTGTGTGTATATACATGTATTCAATTATACACACATACTCCTCTATATAAGGAATACTGAAAACAGATTTTAAAATATACCCACAAAAGAGGGAAACAAACCAAATGTCCTTCACTTAATGGATAAATATGAGAGATATACCCATTAAATGAAATACTACTTAGCAATAAATACTGAAATATGCTTCAACATGAATGAATCCTAAAAACACTCTAACAAGTAAGACTCAAAAAACCCCATAGTGCATAATTCCATTTACAAGAAGTGTCCAGAACAGGCAAATCCAGAGACAGAAATACAGATTAGTGTTTGCCAGGAGCAGGGAAAAGGGAGAATGGGGAGGGTCTACCAATGGGTTGTTCCTTTTGGAGGTGATAAAAGTATTCTAGAATTAGATTGCAATGATGTTTGCACAACTTTGGGAATGTTTTTTTTTTTAATTTCTGAACTGTACATTATAAAATGGCAAATTTTATGGTATGTGAATTACAGTTCAATAACAAGTGTAAATTATATATGTATATATTGCAGAATGCTTTTAATTGACATTTCAGCCTAAAATATGAAGTAGTTCTAAGGATCAATAAGGCATATTAATATATAAAGTTGTACAAGATAAAAACTATGATTAAATAAGAAATTTTCCACCAAAGCTTCAAAGGAATTTAAAATACTTGACAGTTTTAAATTTGTGAATAGCAGATAGTTTAAACAATTTAAGAATGCAAGAAGCACTTATAACCATTAACCTTCTAAAACTATTCTAATAAAGAATACTTAGTACTGAAAATTAAATTTACCATTTGATGGTTGACTTTGTTTTGGTAATTTAATCATGGCACAAGTAACTTACAATTTAAAGGAAAGGCAAACCTAAAGAGCTTCCCTTAGAAATGTTTCTTCTAAATCAGGGTGTACCAATGAGCACCTATACCAGTGGCCAGCAAACTGCGGCTCACAAGCCGCGGTTTGCCACTCTGTTGACTAATGAGTTTGACAACCACTACTGTAAGGCATTACCCCTACCCAGAAGTTTTGACTTCAGGTAAAGACATTAGTACATTATTAAAATGTTTTCTTAAGTGTTTTTCTCTAAGGCAGTGGTTGGCAAACTCATTAGTCAACAGAGCGGCGAGCGGCAGTTTGCCAACCACTGACCTATACAGTTAAGCAAACTCTTACCATATATTCGAAGAGCCGTAGCTTGTAAACTTTTTAGTAATTCTTTATTTGCTCGTGCTGCAGCAGTTTGGATGATATCAATAAGCTGTGTTGAGAGTTCAGGGTTTCGGGAGCCAAGATGAGCGAGTTGCAATGGTAAACCAGCCAGCCAACGGGATAACACTTTACTACGATATCTAAGAAAGGCCAAGGAAGAACAAAATAAAGTATAATATGAAAGATAAGGAACATAAATTTAAACAAAAACAAGTTTTAATCTACATACCCCATAAAGTGACAAGTCATCTGCAATAATACATTCATTTAAACATTTGAGAGCCTATGAAAATATTAACATCAATTACTTAGTGGCAGCATTTTCTAGGTTTTACTCACTAAGGTTGGAGCACTAAATTATCAACCCAGGAACCAAAAGGCCACTGGTTTGATTCCTGGTCTGGGCTCATGCTTGGGTTGTGGGCTCAATCCCCAGTAGGGGGGACGTGCAGGAGAGAGACAATTAATGATTCTATCTTCATTGATGCTTCTATCCGTCTCACCCTTTCCCTTCCTCTCTCTGAAATCAATAAAAACATAAACATTTATTATTTGTCCTAGGTAGTGTTAATTATTGCACTATATTTACTTATCAATGCAGTCAACATAGGGTGCTCCTGCACTAAATGGCTTTGAACTTGCGTTATTTCAGTTCTTTAGTATACTTACTAAAGCTCTAATGTCTCCATTAATCAGGTAACAGCAATTACTTTTGCTGACCCCAAAAAACTTAGTGATTTAAGCCATGATTTCTGTTATCACAGACCTGAATTTAAAATTTCAGCTACCTCTATTATTCATTAAATTTATTTAACCTAAGCTTGTTTCCTTCTGTAAAATGAGAGGAACAGTATCTGCACTTCATATTAGTGCTATGAGTATTCAGAAAAATTATGAAAAGTACTTGGCTCATAGTAAAGACTCAAATATATTCTAACAACTCCCTACACTTAACTAGGTATCCCAAATCTTTATCTTCCAGCCAAACATCAATTCCAGACTGACCCAAATAAACAAACTCTCCATATCAAGAAACTAATTCCTTAGTTCCACTCTTCTGTTGTCTGTCTCAACTGATAGCACAAAACTAAGCCAGAAACTCTCTCATCTCTATTGCCCTCATGCCCCCCCCCTTTTTTTTACATTTTTATTGGATTCAGAGAGAAGAGAGGGAGAGAGATAGAAACATCAATGATGACTGATCAGCTGCCTCCTGCCATGTCCTACACTGGGGATTGAACCCATAATCTAGGGCATGTGCCCTGACTGGGGAATCGAACAGTGACTTCTTGGTTCATAGGTTGATGCTCAACCAACTGAGCCACACAGACCAGGGCTCAATCTCCATAATTTTTATGAGAAGCAAAGAAAGGGTGAGGCTGCTGTAGGTTGTTCCAACTATGCTTTAGTTATAAGCACATACTCCAAGAGACTTTTATCTGCTCAATTATGTGTATAAAGATTACTGGCACTATTCTATAGGCTTCTTCATAAAATTATATATCATTTTGTAAACATAACCATCTAGGATTTAATCACCCTATCATCTTATTTAAATAAACTACAAAATTAACTCAGTGTAAAAAAGGCAAAGTAAATGAAACTTTACCTGAATCTGTAAGATCTCAGTTCTTCTTTTTGATAGATTTTACTGAAAAACTTCAGTAACAAAGTCCGAACTGGAAGGATAAGGCCTCTCTGCTGATATAACGTATAAACTGCCTTAATGAGAGACTCTGTAGCCTCTAAAAACAGAAAAAAACAATTACTTATGAATCAAAAATATTTGGTCATCAGCCCCCAAATTCCTTAAAAGCACATAGGGTAGTTTTCTTTATTCCTATAACAAAGCAGATTTCAGCCATAAATTGATGACTATCAATCGAAGTCCTATATCAATGGCCTAATATAAAAGTCAAACCTACGAGAGATTACAGTATAAACTTTCCTAAGAGACAACAAACTTAAGCAGAGATAACAAAACAGGATATTAGGAAGATGACAAAGATGGGAAAGCTTTGGTTTTGAATGAGAAAATTAGTAAGTCACACTAAAAACTGACAAAGCGATGTAACTTTAAGCTAGAAGAAATGTAGAGAAAGGTAGGATTAATTCTATAAAAAAAAAAAAAAGGGAAAAAGTTCTCAAATTCTAATCCCAACATCAGAAAAGAGTATTTCATTAGGCTTGGTGGTATTTCCTCTTAATAATATCTACCTCCTTTTCCACCAATTCTATAATCTATTAGAAATAGTATCAATTTGCTTCAGGAAGGGACCTATCCATTAAGAAAGGAATGCCCTGGACCATAAACGATTTCAGTGTTTAAGTAGATAATACTTTGTAATTATGTTAGCTACCTTTTATAGCTTGAATGTAATTAACTACATGGAATGGTTGAAAGTTATCAATTCAACTAGTATGCATAAGAAGAGCTCCTCTCACATAAAGATAAAGCAGTATCACCTACCTCTGCTTGGTTGTATCTGCATTAACCTCCAGGATACCCCAAGCAATCTGTTCAGCTGCTTACTATTTAGCCTAGAGCCATCTTCAAGGGTCTCTGTCACAAATTTTCTTATCATTTCTATCCAATAGGAATCCTTCTGCAAAGTT
>PVJN01036152.1:0-21673 GCA_004026805.1 Lasiurus borealis | reverse complement strand
CCGGCGGGGCCGCCCCAATGGGATTCGGGGCCGGGCGGCCGCTCGCCCAGTCCCGGCGCCGCGCGGAGCCGCGGAGGAGGCGGCGCGGCCCGGGCAGCGGCGGCGCTGCGCCCGCCGAGCGGAGGCCGAGCCTGCGGAGCTGGCGCCCGGCGCGGCCATGGGGGCCGGGGCCCGCGGCGGCGGCGGCGGCGGGGCGCAGTGGGGGGCTGCCCGGCGCGGCTCCCCGGCGCTGCTGCTGCCGCTGCTGCTCGTGGCCTCCGCGCCGCTGCGGCTGCGGGCGGACGGGCCGGGTGAGTGAGCGCGTTCGGCCGGGGGCGGGCGGCGGGCCGGGCCTGGAGGGGCCGCGCGCGCGGGGGAGGAAGCCGGGTGCCAGTCTGCGCCCCGCGGAGCCCGGCTCCACCCGGCGGGTGGCGGCGCGGGTGGAAAATCAGCGACTGCTTCCCGATCGCTCGCTGCGCACCGAGGTCCCCCCACCCCGTGCGCCTCCCTCCATGGAGAGAACCAACCTGGCGCTCCCCCGCTCCCGCTCTTCCGGGCGCCCCTGGCCGCGGAGAGGTGACCTGGCCGCGGGCCGGAGCGCACGGCCCGGGCCGCCTTAGGGAGGGAGGAGTCCGCGGCGGGGACGCTGCTCCGGAGCGTCCTTTGGACCGAGCGGCTCAGCAGTGGGACGGCCAGGCCCTGAGGTTTTGGGGGGAAAAGTCGGGGTAAGTGTTGGCCCGCCCGCGCCGCGCCCGCCGGTGCGCTGCCTGCGCCCCAGGCGGACTCAGGGGACGCGGCCCCTGGGGGTGTCAGAGCGAGTCGGGACCCGGTTCTGGGCTCCCAGTGGGACCTGATGAGCCCACCACCGAACTTACCCGGTTCCCACCGGGTCAGAGCAGGAAAACTGCGGACCGTCCTAGGCACATCCTGGTGAATTCGCTCTTTATTATTGATCGACAGCGAGGAGCGACTTTATTGGGTAGTTTTTTTAGTTCTGGGTCTCCTCCCCCTCCCCTCACTTCTGCCCTAAGTAAAGGCGGTTATTGAATGGCACCGAATTCGTCCGGGATATTTTGACAGCTTCCCTCGCCCCGTGTTTTTTTCAAATGAGAAAAAGACTCAAAAGGTAACCTAAGATCGCATCCCCCGCCTCCCGCCCCACTGAGCGGTGTGTATCCATTCCCAGTCGGAAACATGGATACTCGAGATGTTGGTAGTGGTTCCTAAGGTTGGTTACATACTTTTGTTTTTTTTTAAGATGAAAGTTTAGATGAGATCTGTCTTGTCACTATAGCAGACTGCTAGGCATATCGGGAAATGTTAATACATGTGTGGGATTTTGATCATGGGTGTGTTAAGCATTAAAAGGTGTTTCTCAGTCTCCTATGTGGAGGGGCACGTTTAATACTGCACATCTGTCAGTGTGTCCTTGTGCTGATCTGGCCCGAACTGTCACCCCTCTTTCCTAATGAAGTTCCAGGTGTTAAGGGCCCTCCAGCCTGGGCGGTTCACTGGGAACTTTGTCGAGCAGTTAGTTCTCTGCTGGCCAGTGTGACGCTCAGCTTGGAGTTTGAGTCCCCTGCGGTCACTGATGGAAGAAGGTAGTGTCATTTGGTTTTCGATGAAGCATCCTATATATTTCAGCAGCCTCAATATATAGGATGTTTCATTGAAAATCAAAGGACAATATGTAGATGTTCAATGACAGAGAAAGTGAAACTTAGATTGGGGGCATTTACTAAATAAATAAAATTAAAAAATATCTAAGAGCTCAGGTTCTGATACCTCTTGAGTGAAGAGGCACCGTCATTGATTTTTTGCATACAGTGGTACCTCGAGATACGAGTTTAATTCGTTCCGTCACCTTGAGGCGTGGGAAACTATGAGATGCTCGAGTCACGGTAAACTGGTGGGTCATGTGCAGCCGGCAGATCCGCGAGATTACTCGTATCTCAAATGTTGCTCATATTTCAAAGCAAAAATTGCTAGCTCGACGGCTCGTATCTCAAAAATCTCATGTTAGGGCACTCGTATCTCGAGGTACCATTGTATTTCTTTTCACTTGTGTTTTTCTCATTAACCCGCAGTCACTTATTTTTCAAGTTCCCATAAATTGAAACATGCACACCCGTTTTTAGGCCTGGAGATACATGGCCGGCTCTGCAGCTGGATGGTGTCATAGGTGATATGAGTGGTCTCCGCGTGGGGAAGATCAAAGGGCAGGCTTAGCCTGACAGTCTGTGTTTGGCAAGAAGACGCCATTGATTACATTTTACCTTCGTTGTTCTCAGAGTCCGTTTAGTCGGGTGCTGCTTGCCTCCCCCCAACCTGCCAGATCCCCCGCTCTATCCGGGGGCTTTGTAAAAGCCCCCGTACCTCACTGTGAGCCAGAATTCCCAGTGGGTGGGGCCTGGGAATGGGTGCTTTGAACAAGTTCTCCCAGGTAATTCCGATCCAGATCAGCTTTGAGATGCGGGAAACAACTTTATAATGTTAGGGTTATGGGGAAACGCTGCCATCGGTGCCAGAGACAGTTTAACACTGGAATCTTGGAAAGTCTGTCACTCCTTTCTATTTTGGCCAGACATGGGACAGCCGGTATACCTGCTGCTGTTTGGCCAGTGACTTCTTTAAAAGCACGCACACGTTTGTTTATGCTGGCACCTTCTGTGTCGCGGTGTGCACTTGCCCAGACTCTCACGTCGGACGTCTGAGATCCTATCGGCTGTGCAGACTGTACATTCCTGAGGGGAGCAGCCGGCATTGTCTGTACCGCCCCAGCCTCCGACAGAGGTGCTCCGTGAATGCTTCTTGGGTTGAGCGGGACAGTCTTGTTGTGTTCAGGGGATGTTTTCAAATTACTTTCTAATTAGTGGAAACTGAGTCATGAAATGTCTGCTGAGGTTCTCGATGAGGGCACGTCTGATGCTTACCTAATGAAAGCTGTTTAGCAAGCGCAGCTCTCTGCATGCCTCGGACGGGAAGGTTCAGCAGAAAGACGGAGCAGGCCGGAGAACGACCAGTGCCGTGCCTTCTGGCTCCAGGAGGTGTGATTTGTAGCCCTCGAGCATTGAATCACACCAGACGCTTCAGAAAAGGAAGACTGTCTGTTAAAGGATTCGTGAAACAAATCTAAGGATGATGTTCAAAGCCCCATTTGGACTCAGCGTGGGGTCCCAAGCTTTCTGTGGCATCAGTGAACGCTTTAACCGCGTGGTAGTGACACAGATTGGAAAATCACACACAAAAACCATAACGTGGAAATGAGCAACACACCTTATGTTTATAAGGAATTGCATTTTTATTTTCAAGATGCATGAGGAAGTTAAATTTTTAAAATATATTTTATTGATTTTTTACAGAGAGGAAGGGAGAGGGAGAGAGAGTTAGAAACATTGATGAGAGAGAGACTTCGATCAGCCTCCTCCTGCACGCCCCCTACTGGGGATGCGCCCGCAACCAAGGTACATGCCCTTGACCGGAATTAAACCTGGGACCTTTCAGTCTGCAGGCCGACGCTCTATCCACTGAGCCAAACCAGTTTTGGCAGGAAGTTAAATTAATTGCAGCATTTAGCAAAGATTTTAATCATGTTAAGGCAGAAAAAAAACAAAAAACTTTTAAAGCCAAAACCGGTTTGGCTCAGTGGATAGAGCATCGGCCTGTGGACTGAAGGTCCCAGGTTTGATTCCGGTCAAGGGCATGTACCTCTGTTGCGGGCACATCCCCAGTAGGGGTCGTGCAGGAGGCCATCTAACTCTATCCCTCTCCCTTCCTCTCTGTAAAAAATCAATAAAATATACTTAAAAAAAAACTTTTTCAGGGAGATATTTTCTATAGAGTTTTGGACACTCTGCTATGTGTATTCTAGCAGGAAGTCAACTCTATCCATATTAAAGTAACCTATAGTTTTGCATTTTTAAGGGGATAATACCCATAATCCACCTGGACTTGCAGGTAGAACACAGTAAATGCCAGCGATCTTACTTTCCACTGCTGTTTGTTATTGCTAGTCATTGGGCAAATATGGGGACCCCTTCCTTCTGCCTCCCTCCCTGCCTCTTGGACCTCATTCTTTAGCGCACTTACTGGTACTTCCAGTCACACCAGCTGCTTGCTGTTCCTCAGAGGTATGGGGCACCCTTCACCCTCAAAACCTCTGCAGGTTCTGCTCCCTCTGCCTGGGACCGTCTTGCCCCAAATATCCAGACAGCTCTTTCCTCCGTCAGTCTTTGTTCGGGTGTTGCCTTCTTGGGGAGGACATCCCTCACCCCCTGTAACCCACAGCCCATCCCCAGAACTCCATATTCCCTCTCCTGCTGTCAGTTTTCTCTGGAGCGTTTCTCCTTCTCCACCAGAGTGTGTGTAATTGACACTTCCGTTTCAGTTGTTTGTATTTCCCTTACAAGAATACCAGGCCGGAGAAGAGCCGTGTGGTGTGAACAGTGGCCAGCACGTGATGGTCACTCAACAGAGATGCGTGTTCAGTGGTGGAAACTGAGGCCTGTAGATGATTAAGCCACGTGCCTTGGCACGCAGGCAGCGCCTGGTGGAACAGGTATCCAAGCCCAGCTACGTTTCAGAGCTGCAAAGCCACAGGCTGCTCCCTCTGCTCCCTCTGCTCCCTCTGCTCCTCCCTCTGGATGGGTGTTCAGTGGTGGGTAGGCAGGTGCTCCGTGAGGATGGGGCGAGCAGGCAGTGAAATGACAGTTGCCTAGAATACACATAGCAGAGTGTCCTGTTGTTAAAGACGTAGGGCTGACCCTAGTTGAGAATCCAAACCTGAAATAAAATATGTCTCGTCCAACTGTTGTTTGTAAATGATAAAAAGTCTGAAAATAAGGACTTAAAACAGAGGCATTCATTCTGTTATATTCGAAGACTGGCATTGAGGATGGGAGGAAAATTTGTCAAACTTTCAGGTTGCTTCCTCCTCTCTCTCCCCCCACCCCCTTACACTAGAAGTAATTTTGTGTGTTTACAACTGAAAAGTCATGCTGATGTCATCTTCCAGATGTTCCTTCTCGGCCTTGTATGTAGAACAAAATAGCTGTTTGCCTTGGGGGTGAGGGGGTGGGAGAGATTGGACTGATGCAGATGAGACGGTGGTTTCTGACCCGATGCGGAAGTCAGTTTTAACTGTGAGCTCCGGTGTGAATCTGGAACCAGCTGCCGACCCGGCCCGGCCTTTCAGTGGGAGTTGGAGAAGTTTTATTTTGGGGGTGGGGGTGGAGAGTAGAATGAGGCAGAGTCTAGCAGATCCGGGAGACAGAGACAAAACGGAGGTGTGTTTACTAGTAAGGCACCGCCCGTACCTGGTACAGTGCCTGGAAGATAACAGGCTCCGGGTAACTGTTTCCTGCACACGCATGCCGTGGGCGAGGTTTCGGAGAATGCGGTGAAAGGTGACACTCACTCCGTTTGCAGAGAAACTGCGTGTGTGACGATGGTGATGTCTGAGGAAACAAGGCGCATGTTTTTGGGAAAATACATTCATCAATGATAAGGGTGGGGAATGTCTGAGCCTCTTTTACAGGTGACACCCGGAGACCTGCCCTTAGGTCGGTGCTGGCAGTCTTAGGAAGAGGAGCAGGTGGGAGACTGAGATAGACCAGCTGGGCCAGGGATCCCCTAAGATCCGCAGGTGCTTAGACATTGAGGCCACCAGGGGCCTGTTTTGCCTGGAAGATCATTGGGGACAGTGTGTAGACCTTAGTGACATTAGCACTATAGGAAGCCTTATTGTCCCCTGAGCCTTGACTACTTACTGCCATTTCCATCTTCCTAACGCTGACAAGATCTATTCATCTAGTTTTTATGAACTGTCTCCTTGGGAGCTACGGGCTGTGTGAAAGTATAGCCTACGTTTGCAGAAAGCCTGTGTCTCATCTATGGTAATTTTAGGTTAGGTAGGTGTGTGTGTGTGTGTGTGTGTGTGTGTGTGTGTGTGTATGTGTAGGAAAAGTTGAGAAGACCATTAATACAAGGTAAAAGCTAATGGGCTCCATATTACCCCATCTCTCCCTTTTAATAAAGCTACACTGAAGCTCTTTAAACACACACACACACACATTTCTTTGAGGATGGAGATTTCTTTTCTGTCTGCTTTCCCAAAGATCTTCCTAATGCTTACAAGGCAGAGCAGTTATGGAACAAGCAGGGTTTTGACAAATGATAATGTCCCGATAGATCATAATCCTGCAAAAAAGATGTTATATGGAGAATCACTAAGAACATGTTTTTTGGGTGTGTGTGTGCATGCTATACACACACACAAATATATATATATCTCCACAACAAATAAACATAGCACACACACATACTGTCTACTATTTGTTTTTATTAAATATTAGGTAGACAAGTTATATATCTATATATCTATATGTCTCTATATATCTATATGTCTATATATAGATATATCTATGTCTATATATAGATATATGTCTATATATAGATGTATCTATATGTCTATATATAGATGTATCTATATGTCTATATATAGATATCTATATGTCTATATATAGATATATGTCTCTATATAGATATATCTATATGTCTATATATATATATATATATATATATATAGACATATAGATATATAGATATGTGTAAGGTGTAAATGCAACAATAAAACTAATACCTGCATACTCTACTAGGTAATTCTGCATGCTTTTATAATCTGCTATTTTTTCAACTTACCATTTTATTAAAAGCTTTTCACCTTACTATTGGGAAAATTTCCAAGTTTATATTTATTTTAACAGTTAGCCTTCAGATAAACCAAGAGCTCACTTTCAAGTAACTTACTGTGACTGAGGAATATCCAGTGTAAAAATAGAACTTTTATTTTGGCCATTCAGCTGTGAATCTTATCAGGATTCGTGTCTTTCATATGATTCAAATAACACTTCTTTGCTTATGAAATCAGAAGTAATTTGCTTGTCTGTACTTTTTTTTTGAGGAAGTATTAAGTTTAACTTTAAACGCACTAAGTATTAGGAAGGTGATGTGTATTTCCTGTTCCTTCTAGGATGAGATTCTTAATTTCTATTTAATGGGGTCAGCTTGTCCTTGGTGAGACTGGAGTTTATCTTTACGGAGAACCGCATTTCTTTTTATCCTCAGCATTTTCCAACTCAAATGACAAGCACCGCTTGTAGCTTATTATTCAGCATTCAACATATTTGCATTTTACTGGAAGGGAACGAACAGTTTTTCTTTTCTTGCATCACAAAATTAAAGCGCTTGCAAACAGTGGTATCTGGCTTCGGTTCCTGATTGTGTTTAATTGGCCATGCCTAAAAGTCGGAGGTAAATGATATTTACGGGGCACTCTACTCTTGAAAAAAAGGAAGACAAAACTTTATTTCACTCTTATTTCTGACAGAGCACAAGGTGATAGTAAACCTTAGGAAATCCGCTTATAGTTGAATTACCGGTGCATAAATTTTCCTACAGGTAAACAACTCTTTGGGTTGTTCATTAATTTTTTAAGTGGCTGGATGGGTTTAATCCAGCCTTTCTGTTGCGATTCACAAAAGCAAGCTCACCTGAGATTACAACGTGGTTGATTTCAGCCCCAACGAGGGCACTTTTGAGACTGACTAGCCCAGGGCACCACTGGAACATGAGATCTGTCTATGGGATTGCTCCTTCTCTCAGGCCAGGCATTTAGAATGGAGATGGCTTATTTGGGGAATTACATTGAGCAAGAATTGCCTTTTTTCCCACTCCTCCTCCTCCCCTCTCTCTCCCCCTCCCTCCTTCCCTTACTTGCTTCCTTCTTCCCTCCTCCTCCTTCTCCTCCTCTTCTTCCTCTTCCTTTCCCCCCTCCCCCCACCTCCAGGAAGTCCCTGCTTTGCCGAGAGAATACAATAAAAGAGGCTCTGAACCTGCTGTCCTCCTAGCTCACAAGGGTCTGAACATCTTTTGAGACCCTTTTGCCTTATAACTAGGAAGCACTTTTTTCTTTCTTCTTTGTCTTTCTTTTTTATCCTCTTTACTACTCACTACAGAGTGTAACTGTGCCATAGGAAATATCTTAACAGACACACTGTTTTTCTCCTGAGGTAGTTAAAATATAGTGAAGACCTCATGGCATTTCTTCCCTAAATATTTCATTCGCATCTCTCAATATTTTCTTACGTAACCACAATGCCACGAATACACCTATAAACACTAATAGTAATGTCTTCACATTCTCTGATACTCAAGTCATATCCACATGTCCCATGAACCTAAACATGTCTTTTGGCCATTGCTTTGTATAAACGGGGATCCAAACAAGGTTTACACATTGCATTTAGTTTTTATGTCGCTTAAGTCGCTTTTAATCTACCACTGCCCCCTGACTCACAAACGCTTTATTTTCCTGCAAGAAGATCGGGCTCAGTTGTCCTGTGACACCGCTCACGTCCTAATTGGACTGGCTGCTTCTGAGTGTTGTCTTTTACTTGGTGTGCTGTTCCCTGTATTTCTGTGTAAGCCTGAAGGTAGACCAAAAGATTTCATTAGAGTTAGACTATGTATTTTTAGTGCCATGTACTGCTAATTGTATCAAAAGATACAATTATTATTATTATTATTATTATTATTATTACTACTACTACTACTACTACTACTAGAGGCCCAGTGCATGAAATTCATACATAGGGGGGGGGTGTCCCTCAGCCCAGCCTGCACCCTCTCCAATTTGGGACATCCCTCTCACAATCCAGGACTGCTGGCTCCCAACTGCTCACCTGCCTGCCTTCCTGATTGCCCCTAACTGATTCTGCCTGCCAGCCTGATCATCCCCTAATCACTCCCCTGCCAGCTTGATGCCTGCTTCCCTGCAATCCTGGTCACCCCTACTGCCCTCCCCTGCAGAGCTGGTCCCCCACAACTTCCCTCCTCTTCTGGCCTGGTCACCCCTAACTACCCTCTCCTGCAGGCTTGATTGCCCCCAGCTGCCCTCCCTTGCAGGCCTAGTCCCTCCCAACTGTCCTCCCCTATTGGCCTGATTGATTGCCCCCAACTGCCCTCCCTTGAAGGCCTAGTCCCTCCCAATTACCTTCCTCTGCTTGCCATCTTGTGTGTTGGAGTGATGGTCAATCTGCATATTACTCTTTTATTAGATAGGACAGAGGCCTGGTGCATGGGTGGGGGCCAGCTGGTTTGCCCTGAAGCATGCCCCAGATCAGGGGGGTGCTCCCTTTTGGGTGTGGAGCTGCATGGGCAAGGGGCTTGTGGTGGTTTGCAGGCCAGCCACACCCTCAGTAACCCAAGTGGAGACCCTGGTATCTGAGATTTATTTATCTTCTATAATTGAAGCTTCGTAGACTCGAATGGAGGCCTGGGCCGGCCAGGGTGTGCAGAAAGCTTGGCTTCCTCCATTGTCCAGGAAACACAAGTCGTCTGCTTGCTCCATGGCTGCAGCCATCTTGGTGGGTTAATTTGCATGCCCACTCCTGATTGGTTGGTGGGCATGGCAGAGTAATTGTTAATTTGCATGTTGCTCTTTTATTAGATAGGATTATTATTGACCCACTTTTAATGATGCTAAAAATGACGAGTGACTTCAGGCAGGAAGTAACAGCTTGTCCCTCTCTCCCACAAGTCATCTGTGGGATAATAATCTCTTAGGAAACTACTCTTCCCCTGTCAACATTTCCTGCCGTGCTTTAAACATCCTTTGATCATTGTTACATGTGCAACCAGAGTTTTGTATGTAAATAACAATTTAAGAATCCGTCTTCACATACATTTTGATTTATCAAGTGGTTGTTTTTCTTTTTTCATCTGATTTAATCCCAACAATTTTGAGAGCTATCGAGGGAACTGAGATTTAGAGAGATTCAGTCCTTTACCCCAGTCACATTCACATTGCACATCCACATGGGATGGATGCAGCTGGATGTTCTCCAATTCTAAGTGCCTTAGGGATGTTCTCCTGCTTCTCTTCAAGGGAAGTTCATTCCAGGAGAGATCAAGCTAAAGAGAAGTCTTGGAGGAACAGAATTTCTGCAGTAAAGTTTTTAATTAAGTGTTTGATTTCTCTTAGAAATGATCACATTTGCCACTGAAATATTAAGCCTTTTTCAAATTCCAGTTAGTAGCTAACCATGTGTTCTTACAGGATGGTGATAAATTCACCAATGCAGAATGCAGAATGTGCAAAAGTAGTACAATTTTCAGGAATGTGGTATGAGTTTTACAAGATCTGTTTTTTTCTCTCTCATATGACATTTCATGCTTCATTGCATGTATGAAAAACTACCATCTTTCTCCCAAAAGAGATTTGCTATTTTCTGGTCAGTAAACACTGATTGCTTTTTCCTTATATACATGTATGTTCACAAACCTTCTCATCCTATTTCTTTGTATTTTCCACCATCTGCTCAAATAATTTCTAAATTGACACTTTTGTCCAGGTGTCAGAAATCACACCCTACCTGTAGATTCTGAAACATATTGCTTGTTCTAGTCTTATAAATGAAATCTAATGTGAAAATAAGTGTTAGAGAATTGAAAATATATAGCTATGTTCCAGTTTTAGGAAAAGACATTAAAATAAAATGATATCTCAAGGAACTTTCATTTTGAAAGAGATCCACTGCAAGATCCCAATAAAAAATTAGGGTTCTTTTAGTCTCTTGCTACTCAGAGTGTATCTTACAGGGACCCACAGAACAGTCATTACCAAGAGCTTTGGCATATTAACAAGATCCCCAGGTGACTGGCGGGTCCACGGGAATTTGAGAAGCAGCATTTTAATCCACTGACACCTTCATTGATGGAGCACTTTTTAGGAGCCACATGGATGCTAAGCAAAGTGCACAACCTTTGCCAGAGGTAAAATAGGCACTTCTCAGTAGACTATTCCCTCAATAGTCTAGTAAAGAGTGCTTACTTAAATAATTAAAAAGAGGGAGATGAAAACTCTCATAATCATAAATTTTATAAGAAACTAACTTACACATGGCTACTTTCCTCATGTTAATTTTGAGACAAAAACAGTAGGACTATAAATAAATAAATGTAATGTGGGTTTTAGTACCAGTTGGGCTTTTCAGAGATTGTGTGAACTCCGGCAATGTCTTTAATCTCTCTGCCTCAATTTCCTCACCTCCAAGAAATATGATTCTCACAGAGGCAGCCTTAGAGTACAGTGACGGAGTTCATGGACAGAGTCAGGCTGGGTTCAGATGCCAGCTCATTCATTGGGGCTGAGTCACTCAGCTCTTCAGAGCCTCAACTTCTTCAACAACATACAACGCAGAGAACAGGAGGATCATGTGATGAAGAAAGTTTGGGCTTCAGTTGTGTTATTAGAAATGTTCTATCTTATAAGCTATGGGATATATATATATATATATATATTAGTATATACTTGGATGTTTGAGATATGAATATCTCATATGTATATCTTATGAATATAGGTGTGTTATGTATGTGTGTACATATACAGATCTATCTGAAATATTTTAGCATTTTAAAAAGGAAACTAATAACGTTATCTATCAAACACAATCATCCCGAATTAAATAAGATAATGTAAAATTTTTAGGATGCTTTGTATCTGTCACCTTTTACAGTAAGTGCTTGGATACATGCTAAGGATTAGTAAGAAAGTGCCCTTTCACAGTTTCATGATTTTTTTTTCCTGTTCTAATAACTGTTTGGTTCTTACTGATTATTTTTGAAAAATGTATTTGTGGAACTGAAACGATATGTGTGTATGAAAGAGAGAAATGCTTACAGGTTTAACTTTTAAAACTCAGATTAACTTTGTTTATGCGTGGTCATATTGGATTTTTTAGACTCTAGAGAGAAAAGCCAATATTAAGTTACATATCTATATATATAAAAGCCTAAGCTACCATTACAACCCAACTACCTGAACAGTTGCTATGATGTGCACTGACCACTAGAGGGCAGATGCTCAACACAGGAGCTGCCCCTAGGTGGTCAGTGCACTCCCACATCCAACTCCTGGGCACCTTCCCCCCTGATCGGCCCCAATGGGGGGGCCAGCAGGCCAACCTCCCATGCTCCCTCCCCCCTGCTAGCCAGCCCCCTGATAGGCCCTGTTTGGGGAGCCGGCCGGCCAACTTCCCGGGATTTTTTCCCCTGGCTAGCCGACCCCCCAATAGGCCTAGATCGCCAGCCAGGCCGAGGGACCCCTCCTGTGCACAAATGCGTGCACTGGGCCTCTAAGTATCTGAATAATAGCAGTATGCATGTTTAATATGGAAGTAAGATTAGGAAACAGAGCAAGTTGTAGGGACAGGAAAGATTTCTCCCATATTTATCATCAAATTCCCAATTGCAGCTTGGACATTGCAGCAACATCCTGGCATTATTAGGAAAGATCAACAGCCACTTTTCTTCAGCTTCCTTGTGCTAAGCCTCTATTCAACAGATAAACCAGTTGTCTCAGACTCTTCTGCTGTACAAACAAGTTGTTTTCGTAAGTTTTCGTCTCTAAAATTATGAAACTTGTCTCATCCAATGAGTCAAATTTGTTGCAACGCTCCCCCCCCCCAAAAAAAAACACACTTGTAACTTAAGAACAACTGTATGCAAAGTCTTTTGTTGAACATCAGAATCATGTAGCACCATTTCAGCATTGTTCGCAGAAGTCCAAAGGCCGAAGGACACTTCCCCATGTACAGTCTCTCATCCCAGAAGCTTTATGGAATCTGTGTGTCCCACTTTTGAGGGACTAGCCCAGGAGCTGGCCAGTGTGTCCCACAGAATACCACTCCCTGGTGATGCCCATTGAGGAAGGAGTCCCCTGGGAATATTGCACACTGTGCCCCCTCCGTGCCCCGCCAGGCTAGGAGATGTCCTGCGGTACAGAAGAAGGTAGGATTGCGCGAGCTTCCTCCCCTGCAGCTGTCTTTTGGAGGTGAGGGCTCGACCTCCTGGAAAACTCCTATTAGGATTTAGGGGTTCACAGGGCCCGCTTTAGCAGATGCTGGCTTAGCAACGAGCAGGCTCTCAACCAATAGCACGGGGTCCATTCTAATTAGCCTTTTGGGCAATTTAGGGCACTTCACACACACACACTCATTCATCTTTGCTACACCCAGTTATGGATACACACTAAGTGGGTAACTTCTTAAGCTCACTGAACCAATAGGTGTTGAAATCTGGACAGAGTCAGCTAATTCAAAGCAATTCCCTTTTTAAAATAAATTTTATTGACTTGTGAGAAAGAGGAAGGAGGGAGGGAGAGAGGAAAGGAGAGAGAGAAAGGAAGAGGGGAAGAAAGGGAAAGAGGGAGAAAGAGAGAAGAACACTGATTTGTTGTTCCATTCATTCATGCATTCAATGGTTGCTTCTTGTATCAAAGCAATTTCTTGATCCTTTAATATGTGCAGTATTCTAAAATAAAGATACATTGAATCATTACTATGCGCTAGCCTCTCTGCTCAGCACTTGATCATCATGATCTCATTGAATGTCACGATAACCCTGTGAGTTGTCTCTGTATTGCAGATGACGAGTTAAAGCAGTGGTTCTCCACCTTCCTAAGGCCGCGGCCCTTGCATACAGTTCCTCATGGGGTGGTGTCCCCCAACCATGAAATTTTGCTACTGTTATGCATCGTGATGAAAATATCTGCATTTTCCCATGGTCTTAGGCGACCCCTGTGAAAGGGTCATTCGACCCCCAAAGGGGTCGCGACCCACAGGTTGAGAACCGCTGAGTTAAAGCTTGGAGAGGTAAAGCAACTCACCCAAGGCCACAAAGTCCATACTGGGCAAGGCTGTGCCCTCCCAAGTGTCTCAATAATTTATGAAATTAGAAACCCTCTTTCCCACACCCACAACCATCTCAGTTGGAATCATTGTAACTGGTTTTGCTTAGAGCACATTAAAAGAATAGCATTAAGCTAAGTGTTGAGATTTCCTCCATGGGGTGTGCATGTACTTTTTAATATGCTTGCATTAAAATTATTGCTGTCTTTGAACACTGAGGGAGACAGCCAAGCATTATGCAGGGAGTGGTGGATAGGACCTCTCCAAATGATTTGTTCCGTTTTTCATACATTCACGTTGATTTCTTGGAAGTCATTTTCTAGCTGATAGGAAACATTGTGTTGAGGGCTTACCCGGGGAGGCTCTTTGACAATAAGTCTCTTATGTTTCCTTTCATTTTACTCTTAAAAGTCTTTCATCTGCTGAGGCCAAAAAAGTATTCTCTTCATTAGATGATGAGTCATATCATGAGCATCTATCTTCTTTGTGGCGAGAATAAGGTTTAAAGAGATCTCAAACAGCTTTGCACAACTTGGCCTGTGTTTCTGGTCCGTGACTACAACTTCTTTCAGCACCGTGTTGTTCATTTTCCTTTCAGGGAAACTAAAGATGTTGAATAGTTGACGTTTTATTACTGTAACTTCTGTCTGACTCTGTCTTCACACAGCCGCTTAGGCCTGCCTGCCCCTGGTTTTCCATTTCTTTCCAGACAACACACAAAGTAAAAAAAAAAAAGGTTAGCTGAGACCGGTTTGGCTCAGTGGATAGAGCATCGGCTTGCGGACTGAAAGGTCCCAGGTTCGATTCCAGTTGGGGGCACGTACCTTGCTTGTGGGCACATCTCCACTGTGGGGCGTGCAGGAGGCGGCTGATCGATGTCTCTCTCTCATCGATGTTTCTGACTTTCTATCTCTCTCTTTTCCTCTCTGTAAAAAATCAATAAAACATATTAAAAAAAAAAAAGGTTAGGAGCAATGCTCTGAGAGAGTATGGCTGACATGAAAGTAGGAATACCTTGGGAAAGCTATTGGCCTTACCGGGGACAAAGCCGTGTAATAATTGCCAGCTCCCCTCTGCGGTTGGCAAGATGGTAGTCATTAAGAGCTCACTTGATCTGAGACCTGGGAAGAAATTTCTCACACCCACACATGAAGGGTTGGGTATGCGTTGAGACCTGTTTAAGTTGATTATTAGAAGCACAAGGGTACAGCTGTCATGAAATCATGTCTCTCGAGATGGTTTCACTTCTGTTATATTGTAGAGCACTGTTACCCAAATTGCAGGCTTGTTAATAGGCAATAGAATCAGTTCGAGCCGAGACCGGTTTGGCTCAGTGGACAGAGCGTCGGCTTGCGGACTGAAAGGAAGGTCCCAGGTTCGATTCCAGTTGTGGGCATGTACCTAGCTTGCAGGCACATCTCCACTGTGGGGCGTGCAGGAGGCAGCTGATCGATGTCTCTCTCATCGATGTTTCTGACTTTCTATCCCTCTCCCTTCCTCTCTATAAAAAATCAATAAAATATATTAAAAAAAAAAAAAAGAATTCGGTTGGCACACCCAGCATGCTTTTAATTAAAAAATGAAATAGGATAGGAAATATCGCAGTGTATTTCGTATGATAAAAAGAATTAAACGTAGACTTTTGTTTGTTTTCTAGGCATATGAATATATGTGTGCTTTTTTAGGTTGGGATGAAAAATCTATACTCTCCACATGGGTCTTCACAAAAAAAGTTGGAGGCTAATGTCTCACGTTAGGGACTAGCTAATAATTAATCTGAAAGGTATTTGTGCACTGTTCATTTCACTTCATCCAAATGCTTTCCAAGAAAAGTATTTTTTTTTTCCTATATCATACTTTGTGGTATTACAGAACTTAGTCTGTACTGTGTATATCTTAATTTCACTTTTCTGTTAATGGACCTCGATTTCTTATCAAAAGCAAATAGTCTTAAGGAAGTTATTGTTTTGCTTTCTTGGTGGAATTACAGTAGACTAAATACACGGTTGACTCACGTAGATAAGCATCTCGGATTTGTCTTAGACTTATGTTAAAAATACCCCGTATAGCCTTACTTCCCCAATAGCTGATCTCACAGACAGAGCCAGAGGCACATTCATTTCTGTAGGCCACGTGGAGAACAGATATTGAGCCCGTATTTCTGTTTGTGGACCTGCCGTTTCACTGCCAGGAATGACCTGTTCACATACCTCTCGCCTTGACTGTGAGCAACTGCACATGGGAACTGCATGGTACCAAGCCCCTCGCTACCTGTGGACTGAGTTTTCAATGACAGTTTGGGTGTATTGGTGTCTCTACGGCTAGTGCTGAACATAGCCTTTAACCTTACAAAGAACATTAGGTGAATTTTATTTCTATGTAATGTTTCATATTCTAGGAAATATAGAAAATAAATGTATAAACAAAATAAAAATGGAAACCGGTTTGGCTCAGTAGATAGAGCGTTGGCCTGCGGACTGAAAGGTCCCAAGTTCAATTCCGGTCAAGGGCATGTATCTTGGTTGCGGGCACATCCCTAGTAGGGAACGTGCGGAAGGCAGCTGATTGATGTCTTTCTCTCATCGATGTTTCTAACTCTCTATTCCTCTCCCTTCCTCTCTGTAAAAAATCAATAAAATATTTAAAAAATAAAAATTACTTGTAATCCCTAGCCATAGAAGTAAACATTTTTTTTTCGTATCTATGTGTGTACTCTCTATTCTGTTTTAAAAATAGTCGTTTACACAAGCTGTGCTCCCCACTTGCCCCCTCTTCTGCTGCCCGCCAGGGCCTCACCTGGAAAGCCATGTGGCATACACACTTCAGCCCCGATGTCGCCTTTCTGGTCTGGCTAATCGCGTGGACGCTGAAGCTTGCGTTCATACCATGTGCACCTCCTACTAACTCTGTGGCTTCAAGCCATGTCACTTCTCTGAGCATCACTTGTAATAATAGGTCTGACTTCAAAAATAAATTAAATCGTTTTCTAAAACACGAGCCTAACTTTTCCTTACTATGACCTTGCTTAGAGATATCATAGTCTGACTGTTCCTTTCCAATTTAAGTTGTTTCCAAATGTTTAGAATTAAAATACTTCTTGACCCTAGTTAGTTTGGCTCAATGGATAGAGCATCACTGGCCTGCGGACGGAAGGGTCCCGAGTCTGATTCTGGTCAAGGGCACATGCCTGGATTGTGGGCTTCATCCCTAGTAGGGGCCATGCAGGAGGCAACTAATCCATGATTCCCTCTCACCATTGATGTTTCTCTCTCTCTCTCCCTCTCCCTTCCTTCTCTGAAATAAAAAAAAAACAAAAAAAAAAAACACTTAAGCCAAGACTGGTTTGACTCAGTGGATAGAGCATCAGCCTGTGGACTGAAAGGTCCCAGGTTCGATTCCAGTCAAGGGCATGTACCTTGGTTGTGGGCACATCTCCAGTGTGGGGCATGCAGGAGGTGGTTGATCGATGTCTCTCTCTCATCGATGTTTCTGACTTTCTATCCCTCTCCCTTCCTCTCTGTAAAAAATCAATAAAATATATATTTTTTTAAAAAGCACTTAAATTTTGTACAGAGGTCACTTGGGGACTCATGAGTAAGTACTTGCTGGGTTTTTCCCTCTAAAATCTCAAGGTCATCCATGCGGTTTATATTTGTAAGCTGTTTGGCGGGGATGGTTGGTCAGTGTCACAAGCCAGCTCTGGCCCTGAGCAAACCCCAGCACTGAAGCCCCCCATCGGAGGGGAGCGTTCCTCTAAGGAGAGGAGGAAATGACACATGCGTTAGTCATCGTATGTTGTGGCAATTCAATTACAGGGGAGACAGAGGTAAACACTGTACAGCAGCCCCTTTTGAAAGGCAGGCCGACTCCCTGCGGGGAAGCTTCTTCCTTCCCGGCTTCCCCTCCCCCCCCTTTGATGGTGGGTGGGTAGCCCCGGACTGTCGCTGTCACCTCCAACCCCGCCTCTCTGTGGCCCACCGCCCGCCAGCCCTCCAACACCAGGTGGAGGTTCATCATAAAAGCAACATCGTGGTGTTTCTTCCCTTCCAGACTGACCTGTGTTTGTTTTCATTTCAATTAAGAACAAGACAGAACAAAGCTGGGGAACCTCACCGGCCAGCTGCAGCAGCCATCAGCATTTCCCCCTCCTTTCCTCGCGATTTCGCTGACGTGCATTTTTGAAGACAAACCCTGACAGGCCTCATTGTGTCGTGTCAGCCCTCCGCGTCTCAGGAGGCATCCCTAGAAACACCAGTTTCTTAGTCAACTTTGATACCATCATGGCCCTGAATAAAGTGACACCGTGCGATTTTTCTTTGTCACAACGTGTCACTTAAAACTCAGAATACAAGAATCACGTGGAGGTTGATTCACATATCATTTCGTTGTGTTATCTAGAAAGCGTTTACAGTTGCTCTTCTCTTATTAAAGCGGAATTTTATTGTACCACGAGAAGAGGCATTTCATGTTTACCAGCGCGCATCTTGGTGGCTTAGAAAGGGTTGGTGCATATTTATAGGCACAATCATTTGTCTGTCCTCTGGGTACCCTAATGCTGCTCTATGTGAGTGCTCAAAATGAATGCCGCTAGAGATGGGGCAAGTCAAAACCAGTGGCCAGGACCTGGTGGGGAGCTAGGGTGTTTGTCTCTTTTATTTTATTTTATTTCATTTCATTTCATCTCATCTCATCTGATTTATGAGAGAGAGAGAGTGAGGAAGAAAGAAAGAAAGGAAGAAAGAAAGGAAGGAAGGAAGGAAGGAAGGAAGGAAGAAAGAAAGAAGAAAGGAAGGAAGGAAGGAAGGAAGGAAGGAAGGAAGGAAGGAAGGAAGGAAGGAAGGAAAGAAAAGGAAGGAAGGAAGGAAAGAAAAGGAAGGAAGGAAGGAAAGAAAAAGAAAGAAAGAAAGAAAGAAAGAAAGAAAGAAAGAAAGAAAGAAAGAAAGAAAGAAAGAGAGAAAGAGAGAAAGAAAGGGAGAGGAAGGGAGGGAGAAAGAGAAACATCAATGCCAGAGCACCACATCAGTTGGCTGCCTCCCGATCGCCTCACCACCGGATGGAGCCTGTGCATCCCAGGCATGTGCCCTAGACCAGAAATTGAACCAGGATGATGCCCAACCAACTGAGCCACACCCCCCAAGGCTGGGTGTTGTTGGTCTCTTTTAAAGGGGCAGTCACCAGATTGCTAGCTCTTCGAGAAGGCCTGTTGGTTTGGTTACCATGTCTTCCAGTTTTCAAAAGAAACTGTCAATTGGACTATTTTTTAAAGTAAAGCCTTTTAAAGCAAGAACTAATTCACTTTTTAAATGAAAACCCTGTGCATTGTGTGCTTCCCTGCCATATGCTTCACTGTGTTATAGTTTTCATTAACGATCAGCGTGGGCCTGAGAGTATGTACTGAACGGCCAGAAAGCCCAAGAAAGAGAGCTATCGCCTCCAGTTCAACAAACGAGTTGACCTCTGCCCCAAACCTGCTTCCTTTCTAGGCTTCCTTTTCCGTCCATATTAACCTCCGTGTTCCCATCATTTCTGGACTCCCAAGTTTTAGTGTGTGTTTCTCCTCTTGTCTTAAGTCTGTTCATCTTTTTTATGATGAATTCTCCAGGTTTCCTTTCTTTTCCTGCCCCGTTTGGCTGGCTCGTGTCTAGCCCTACGACTGCTCCTCTGACCCAGATTCTCCCTGTGTTCTAGTTCCTGTCCCTACCCAACCAGGTTGAGCCACTTTCTCAAATACCTCTTTCACATACTTCATTAGGTCTCTCTCTCTCTCTTTTTTAAAAATATATTTTATTGATTTCTTACAGAGAGGAAGGGAGAGGGAGAGAGAGTTAGAAACATCGGTGAGAGCGAAACATCAATCAGCTTGCCTCCTGCACGTCCCCTACTGAGGATGTGCCCACAACCAAGGTACATGCCCTTGACCGGAATCGAACCTGGGACCTTTCAGTCCGCAGGCCGACGCTCTGTCCACTGAGCCAAACCGGTTTAGGCTAGGTCTCTTCTTAAAAGGTTTTATTGGATCCCTGTTGCCTCCAGTAAAAATCCCTCCACTTTGGCCTGGGCATCCAGGTTGCAGGGCAGTCTCATCCTAGTTTACCCATCCACATTTCCCTGGTATCCTCTGACCGCATCTTCTTCAGGTCAACTCTCCCTCAAGCCAGCCTCCTGGCCAGGGCTGTTCAGAAGCTGGAGGGCATTTCTGGAGAATGGGTGGATCCCTTCCCTACACCCGGGCTACTGAAGTGGGGTTCCCCGCCCTGCCCCCAGATATTTCTCTTGGCCTGGGCCTCCATTATTGTTTGAGCGGCAGGAAGGAAGTGGAATAAAGGGTGCCCACAGGTGAGTCTGCCTCCAGCCTAGGGAAGAGGCAGCAGAAGGAAGAAGGCTGCTTGGTCTCTAGCCCCCATTGTATCTTCTGTGGAGAACCCTGTTTTCCCGCCTGACAGAGTTCCTTCTCCGAGTGAGTTCTGCTCCTCTCCCTCCCTAAGCTAGGAATTCCCGTTGTTGTTGTTTTATGTGAAACTGTACTAACCACAGGCATTTTGCAGTTTGAATGCAGCACATGCTCATTGGCCTTGCCGCATCCACTTGTGCACACCCTTAGGTATTGGAATGATGAATGTGGTCACTTTAATCTACGAGGGCAGCTTGTTGGTCAGTTGGTGACGGTTCTTGTTCACAGAAGTCTTAAGAACATTTGTCACTTAAATGACTAGTGATAGTTCACCAAAGGAGATTCTTTCTTGTCTGCCTCCACACTTAGAGCCGCTGACGTGGCACACAGCATCTCGTGTTCCATTTGTTTGGACAGGTGACTGTCCCTCATTGTACTCTCAGGTCCAGGAAGCGGCCACTGCTGCTTTGCGTGTCTCTCACAGGTCTGATCTGTGTTAAGACAGTGGTTCTCAACCTGTGGGTCGCGACCCCTTTGGGGGTCAAACGACCCTTTCACAGGGGTCGCCTAAGACCATCGGAAAATGCAGATATTTACATCACGATGCATAACAGTAGCAAAATTTCATGGTTGGGGGTCACCACCCCGTGAGGAACTGTATGCAAGGGTCGCGGCCTTGGGAAGGTTGAGAACCGCTGGTGTAAGAGGTGCCGGACTTTCTCTGATGGTGCGCCCTGAGTCCATCAGGAACCATCAAGCTGTGACCGTCATGAGTGAGAGTTGCATGTTGAATGATCGCTAGTTCCCGCTAACTGACAGGCTGTTGGAGTCCTCTCAGCCCAAGTCTCAGGTTCTGTCAGTGACAGATTTTACATGTCATCTCACTTCATCCTCACAGTGACTCTCTGAAGTAAGTAGTAATATTTTCTCCATCGCAGGCCGAAACCGGTTTGGCTTGGTGGATAGAGTGTTGGCCTGTGGACTGAAAGGTCCCAGGTTCGATTACGGTCAAGGGCATGTACCTTGATTATGGGCACATCTCCAGTAGAGGTGTGCAGGAGGCAGCTGATGGATGTTTCTCTCTCATCGATATTTCTAACTCTCTTCCTCTCTGTGAAAAAAATCAATAAAAATATATTAAAAAAAACATTTTCTCCATCGCAGCTTTTTACATGACATTGGCTTGCTAATAGACAAAACCACACAATCTGTGAAAGCTAAGGAGTGACTGTACAATTGCAGATAGATAGATAGATAGATGATTAGAAAAAGTAACATGGTAAAATGATGTGCTTGCTAATAATGGCTTTCCATTCTAATACGAAACATTTTGATGAACTGTTCCAAAGATTAAACTGGGAAACAAGAGATGTACGAAACGTGAAGCAGTACATACTGTATAATAACCTAATCTTATTTTTAATCTTTTTTTTTTTCCAAGAAGGAAGAAAATACATGACTAGGGAATGGTACTGGATTCTCAATTCTCAGGAACAATTAACTTTACTTCTTTTTTTTTTTTTTTTTTTTTTTTTTTTTTTTTTTTTTTTTTTTT